>CAWUFW010019775.1:0-173884 GCA_963921515.1 Calotriton arnoldi | reverse complement strand
TATATATATATGACAGCAACTCCTTTCGCTTTTCCAATTCACCACGGAAGACAGGAGCTCGGACCACAATTTCGTGCTGCAAGTATTTTTATTGTTGTCTGCTCAACACAGCCATGACGCGTTTCGAGCCCGTAGGCCCTTGATCACATGACGCGATACACTGCCGGTACTGGGCTTTTAAGCCATTTTTTTACCTTTACATTTTTTCTTTTTAAAGTGACAAGTGCAAAATAGAGATACATATGTATTAACGCAAAACAGAAAAGGAGTAGACATAGTAAAATTACTGCAACTGGGTAAACGTTTACACCTTCATATACAAATTGTTATTTTCTATTGTATATATATTGTTTAAAATTCTGTTTCAATAAAAACAAACCATTCATTTTAAATATGATAAATAAATAAATACATAAATGTAATATCATATTAAAATCATTGTATAGATGACACAAAACTATAAAAAGCCAATGTATAAATTTGCCTCCTTTACTAAAAGTGCACACATTTTGTATTTTAGATGGTGTTTGTGTGTGCATAGAAAGGCCTTACTAATTGCTCTGTTGGTTAGGTTTGTATTACCCGATATTAATGATGGTATTTTATACTAAATTCCTATACTACTGTTCTTGATATTTGCGATAATTCATACAAGTGCATGTGCCCTATATTTATAATTGTGTTGTGATATGTAAAATCACCAATAACAAAATTTAAAAACCCATAAAACCGAACTGTGATAATTTAAAAAAGGGGAGATAAAGGGATTGATTTTTTAAGACAGGGCACTGTAAATTATTTTAAATCACTGTACGCTGATTGTTTGTTTCTGTTTAAGACTATAGGCTGTTATTATTGCTCTTAGAGGCATGTATAGAGATCCTCTGTCCCGTTGAGACCCGCTGGCTGTTTACTATCTAATTCCAAGATATATCTTGTTTCTAATTTTCTAAGGGCTTTTTCTCTATTTCCTCCCCTTTTGTTTTGTGGCACACAATCTATCAAAAAATATTTGAGATCTTTTGGGTCTCCATTGTGTGACTCCTCAAAGTGGCGTGCCACAGGATAGGACTGGTCTTTATTTTTTATAGCTCTCATGTGCTGGAGAATCCTCTTGTGGCCTTGGAGAACTGTGCTTCCAACATAGCGTAGGCCACACGGACACTCCAGCACATAGATTACAAAATCTGTTTTGCATGTCAAATTTCTGAAAATAGGTTTTTCCTTATCACTAAAAGGTATTTTATAGGAAGATTTATTTACCCCATATTGACACGCTTTGCAGGATGTGCATTTGAAAAAGCCCTTTCTTTGGTTTAGCCAGGTAGTGTTTTTTGAAAGGTCCCATGGATCATTGTGGACTAACTCATCTTTCATGGAAGGTGCTTTGCTGTACGTAATTGCCGGTCTACTTGGCAATAGATGGCCTATAGTTGGATCACTTAATACCAGAGGCCAATTTTTTCTTATAATAGAATTGATTATTCTTGCTTGTTTGCTATAACCAATTATAAACCTAAAAGTATCCAAATTTTGTATTGGGTCTTGTTGGTTGTTCACTGTGTTGGCCCTTGTTTGTGTTGTTAAAAGGCTATCTCTACTGATTGCATTGCTTCTTTTTATTGCATTTGCAATCGTTTTTTAGAATAACCTCTTTCAAGAAACCTTTTTTGACTGGCTATTTGTGCCAACCGTAAATCATCATCATTGCTGCTTATGCGTTTCAGCCTAAGCATCTCACCATACGGTATACTTCGTATAAGGTGCTGAGGGTGAGCGCTTGTAGCATGTAAAACTGCATTTCCGGCAGTTTTTTCCTATGCAGTCTGGTGGCAATTTGTCCTTTTCTGATGTAAACCTGTACATCCAAAAATTCCACCGCCTCATCACTTATGTTGGCCGTGAACTCCAAATTGAGTTTATTGGTATTAAGATTATTGATGAATCTTTCCGCATCCGGCCGGGTCCCCTGCCAGATGATAAAAAGATCATCAATATATCTTAACCATATTTTGATGTTAGTGTTGACTGTGTTTTCATGTTCTTTGAGGAGGACCAGCTCTTCCCACCAACCCATATGGAGACATGCGTAGCTAGGGGAAAAGCTAGCCCCCATTGCTACACCACATAATTGCTGATATAACATATTCCGATACATAAAAATATTGTTATTTAAACAGAACTCAGTCATATCTCTAAGCATTTTACTGTGATGGATAAAATTTGATGGTCTCTGGTCTAGAAAATATTTGAGTGCCCTCATACCATCCTGGTGATTAATAGAAGTGTATAATGAGGAAACATCTAATGTGATTAGAAGATAGTCTATGTTCCATTCACAGTTCTTGATTTTGAATAAAAAGTCTCCTGTGTCACGGACGTATGACGGTAGACGTTGCACATACTCCTGTAGAAAATAGTCCACATATATTGATGTTCGTTCTAAGAGACTGTTTCTTGCCGAAATGATCGGCCTTCCTGGTGGATTGATAGAATCTTTATGTATTTTTGGAATAAGATACATTATCGGTGTTACCGGGTGGTCATTTTGTAAATATAAATATTCTTCTTGTGTCAGTAGTCCTGCATTTTTCCATGCAATCAATTTCATCCTATAGATATTGTAGGTGTTTCTCTGGGTTAACTGGTCACATTTGCGGTAACATTTTTTATCTTGCAATTGTTTCATAGCCTCATTGTTGTAGTCAGATTTGTTCCATAGGACTAAATTTCCACCTTTATCTGAGTTGCGGATAATCAATTCGGAGTTCGTTTTGAGTTTCTTCATTAATGAGTGATATTGGATCTCCGTTTTGTTTTTCTTTGTTCTTGTTATCCTCTGTATTCTGTGATTGAGTTTTTAATTTCACCTACAACATGTTCCTGGAATATTTCAATTGCATCCCGAGACATTATTGGATTGAAATGAGAAGTTGGTTTAAAATGTGTTGCTCTCATACCACCATCACTTAAATTATATGGACCTTTATTCTGCATTGTAAATTGAGTAGAGGTCATATTTTCATCTAGTAACTCCTGCATTGTGTCTAGAGCTGACTTATCTGTGCTTGTCTGACCGAAAGGTGGAGATGACATAGGCAATAAATCTTGTTGCTTGTTTGTCTCAGGCTCTAAAAGTTTCTTTTGCACGAAATGTTTTTTAAGTTTCAGTTTTCGTATGCTTTTGTAAATGTCCATGCGAGTTGAAGCATAATTGAACGAGCTTTCAGGACAGAATGACAGTCCTAACGATAACAGTTGCTCTTCCGCTTTTGTTAAATCAATATTTGCCAAGTTGATTATTGTAGGGCTTGTT
Organism: Calotriton arnoldi; assembly: GCA_963921515.1. NCBI lineage: Eukaryota > Metazoa > Chordata > Amphibia > Caudata > Salamandridae > Calotriton > Calotriton arnoldi. The sequence continues at coordinate 170,568 of CAWUFW010019775.1, read as the reverse complement.
GCTAGGTCTGTCGTCTCCAATTCCTGCGGATTTGTCCTCTCTTTTGGGAGCGCTTACGTTTTGCTGCTCTCCTCTCTCGGCGTTTTGTAGTTGATTTTTTGTTTGAGGTTTTCCTTGATTCCTGGGCGCAGAGTTTGCCTGCGTTCTATGCATAAAAATCAACTTCCTCCACCAATGAGATTTTTGTTGGCATTTGTTGTCCGGTATAGTTTCGGGAATCCTGTTCTGTCTCACTCTCCAGCGCGGAGCTAAGATCTGAAGTAGATGCTGTTTCCATTCTACCAGCTCCGCCTGCTATATTGGATTTAGGTCCCAGTGTCGTGCCATATTTAGATGCCTTAATTGAGTCAAATTTCTTCGCGAAAGTAAATATACGACCACATTCGTAATCCATACGATCTCTGTGAAATTTAAAAGCTTTTCTTTCACGAATAATGTCCTCCTCTTTTTTCAGTCTTTTGATCATTTCATCCTTTAGTTTGGTTAGTTCCTCATTTTGTCCCATTCCCAATAGTTCGATATTTAGGTTGTCGATTTCTTCCTGTAATTTTGAACGATCTTTTTCAGCATATTTCACCAGGATGGTTACCAATTTTTTAGATGAGTCCAGATTTGTTTCAGCCCACTCCTTCATCATATCTGGATCTGGGTTCTCATAGCTGGGGGCTGTTAAAATACGTAACCCCTAGGTATCCTCCCTACATCTAGATAGCGTTGCAGGGATTTAGCCTCCCACCATTTGCTCTGTTCTGATTTCATTTTCTTCTCCAATTGTTTAACTTTTTCTTTGAGACTGATATTTCTGCCTCCTTCTGATGGATTCTGGGAGATTGAGTGCATGGTGGGTGCTTTTGAGTCATTAAACATATCAGCTGCCGCTGCCTCCCTGTCCTTCAGCGCGTCTGCTGACATGGTAGTAGTGTTTGTTCTGAGCTTTGACTAATTAATAAAGATTCAGGCAGGTGGTGGAACAAATAGACACTCCGTGTGTCTTTGAAGTTCTACAGCAACTGCCACGCACACCTCTGACCCAGCGTTACAAAGTATCAGACCCTCTCCCACTTGCCCTCGGATTTTCAGCGCCCTTCACATCAGAGATGCGTGTTCGCCTACCTTGGGTGTTTTGGAGATCGATAGTCTTTTCCACGTGCTGCTGGGGTGCTTAGCCGGTATAATCCTCCCGGATTACTCGATTAGAAGCTCTTGCTCGAGCCACGTCTCCCTTGAAACAGCTATGCCCAATTGTCCAGAGGGGTCCGAGAATAGTCGGAGGAGCCAAAACCGACTGAAAATATGACAGCAACTCCTTTCGCTTTTCCAATTCACCACGGAAGACAGGAGCTCGGACCACAATTTCGTGCTGCAAGAATTTTTATTGTTGTCTGCTCAACACAGCCATGACGCGTTTCGAGCCCGTAGGCCCTTGATCACATGACGCGATACACTGCCGGTACTGGGCTTTTAAGCCATTTTTTTACCTTTACATTTTTTTCTTTTTAAAGTGACAAGTGCAAAATAGAGATATATATGTATTAACGCAAAACAGAAAAGGAGTAGACATAGTAAAATTACTGCAACTGGGTAAACGTTTACACCTTCATATACAAATTGTTATTTTCTATTGTATATATATTGTTTAAAATTCTGTTTCAATAAAAACAAACCATTCATTTTAAATATGATAAATAAATAAATACATAAATGTAATATCATATTAAAATCATTGTATAGATGACACAAAACTATAAAAAGCCAATGTATAAATTTGCCTCCTTTACTAAAAGTGCACACATTTTGTATTTTAGATGGTGTTTGTGTGTGCATAGAAAGGCCTTACTAATTGCTCTGTTGGTTAGGTTTGTATTACCCGATATTAATGATGGTATTTTATACTAAATTCCTATACTACTGTTCTTGATATTTGCGATAATTCATACAAGTGCATGTGCCCTATATTTATAATTGTGTTGTGATATGTAAAATCACCAATAACAAAATTTATATATATATATTATCTACTGGCGGTCGCCAGTAGATAGTTATAGTTACAACCTATTATCCATAGGAAATCCGCGACATTCTATTTGAAATAACTCTCTTGCCGGTTGACGTATCTTCGCAAAATTTTCAAACTTTGTGGGGCGCTCCGGTCCGCTCCTACCCTGAAAGTCTCGGGGAATTCGTCAGCGGGGCCGAGAAAAGGGGGTCCCAAAACGCGTTTTCCCCATGCAATTTTCCATAGGAAACTTTAGACACGGCTACAGCCTCGAACTGCTGAACGGAATTACACCAAATTTGGCAAAGAGGTAGTTCTTGGTTCAGAAAGAACCCTTTTTGTTAAATGGTGTAAATCCGTTCAGTAGTTGCTGAGAAAATCAAAAGTAAAAAGATAGATATATCTAGGGCCGCGGATCCTCCCGAGCACGAGCTTTATGTTAATTGGCTGTCAACACTCCAAATCAGGAAGTGTTGGCAGCCATTTTGTCCCTCGGTAGAACCGAGGGATAGAAACAAGTGCGCAAAGCGCACAAAGGGGGCAGGGTAGAAACACCCTGACCCCTAGGTCTGCTCAGGGGGGTCCCACAAGGACCCCTGGGCAAAATGTTTTTAATTTTTTTTAAATCGGCAGGATGCGCTCAGGGAGGGCCAAGTCCCGGGGGCATGCTGGGGGGTTAATTTTATGTGTGGGGGCCTCTAAGGCCTCCCAAGCCCCGGGGACCACCACCCCCGGGGCTTTATGTATAATGGTGCGGGAGGGCTCTGAGCTCTCTCGCAGCCCCGGGACAACCACCTCCTCGGGGCTTCTTTTTAAAATTAAAGTCCTGTGTGGGGGCCCAGCCCCCACACGCCCCGGGACCACCACCTCCCGGGGCACTAAGAAAAATTAAAATGGGGGTCCGTTTGGACCCCCAAGCCCCGGGGACCACCACCTCCCGGGGCTTTCAAGATGCAGGAGGGGGCCGCGCGGCCCCCTCCTGGAGCCTGTGGTGGCCCTGGGGACCGCCACCCCCAGGGCCAGCTCCTGCAGTGTCCCGGGGTGCCTACCCCCGGGACACTGCTGTTTGTAATGACAGGACGTGAGCCTCGCGGCTCTCGTCCTGTCATTGCAAACTGCTTTGATATTGGAAGAGAGAGCAGGGAAACCTGCTCTCTCTTCCAATATCCAAAGCCGACAGCTTTCCACATGGGGAGCAGCATGTTAGCTGCTCCTCATGTGTAGCAATGCCGGCTCCCGTAGGACACGGGAGCCAGGCGGGACTGTGGGGGCTTGGGGACCCCCACAGTCCCCAACGAGAGGCCAGGCCCCGGGGATGGGGTCCCGGGGCCATAGTGGCCACGGAGGGGCCACGCAGCCCCTCCCCAAAGTAAAAAAAAGGAATTTTTTTAAAAAAGTGCAAGGCCGGCCCGGGGATGGGGTCCCCGGGGCCTTAATGGCCTGAGGAGGGGGCCACGCAGCCCCCTCCAAATAAAAAAAGAGGCCATGCCCCGGGGATGGGGTCCCCGGGGCCAATACAGGCCCAGGAAGGGGGCCACGCGCCCCTTCCCGTTTTTAATTTTAATTTTAATAAAAGGTAGGTAAGGCCCTGGGGAAGGGGTCCCCAGGGCCTAAAAATAGGAAAAAGGAAGGGGGCTACACAGCCTCCCCTTCAGGGGAAAAAAACAACAAAAACGATCGGGCCCGTAGGCCCCGCCCCCTTCCTTCACCACTCTGCAAACGCGCCCCTGGCGCTGCTTGCAGAGGGGAACGAATCCCCTTGAATACTGGGGTCCCTGGAGCCAACTAGCCCACCAGGAACCTCCAGTATGCGCCAGGGGCTGCCTTGCAGAGAGGTGTACAGAGGCCACGCCCTTTTACACCTCTCTGCAACGCAGCTCTATGGCGCTTTGGAGGTATATGGTGGGCTAGTTGCACCCCAGGGACCCTCAGGATTCAAGGGAGTTAATCCCCGACTTAAAACGCGCCATGGGGCGCGTTTGCACAGTGGTGAAGGGAGGGGGCGGGGCTTCAGGTGACATGTGTGCAAACAGGCCCGTGGCGCGTTTTAAGATGGGGAATTAAATCCTCTTCAATCCTGAGGGTCCCTGGGGGCCAACTAGCCCAACAGGTACGTCCAGAAAGCGCCACAGAGCTGCGTTGCAGAGAGGTGTAAAAGGGGTGTGGCCTCTGTACATGTCTCTGCAACGCAGCCTCCTGGCGCATACTGGAGGTTCCTGGTGGGCTAGTTGGCCCGTAGGGACCCTCATGATTCAAGGGGACTTAATCCCCCAACTTAAAACCGCCACGGGGCGCGCTTGCACAGATGTCACCTCAGGCCCCGCCCCTCCCTTCACCATTGTGCAAATATTCCTCTAAAATCAGCCGAAATACGAATTCTGATTTACTCACCTGTTATCAGGAGAGACCTCAGTGCTGCATCTTTCAGCCCAGTACTAATCCTGAAAAGTAATTTTAACCGTACTTACCAGTAACTTGAATTTCCTTCCATAGGCTAACATTGACTGGTTTCACTTGGAAATTCTTCTAAGTGTGGAGTTTTGGAACTTTAAAATATTCCTCTAAAATCAGCCGAAATACGAATACCGATTTACTCACCTGTTATCAGGAGAGACCTCAGTGCTGTATCTTTCAGCCCAGTACTGGTCCTGAAAAGTAATTTTAACCGTACTTACCAGTAACTTGAATTTCCTTCCATAGGCTAACATTGACTGGTTTCACTTGGAAATTCTTCTAAGTGTGGAGTTTTGGAACTTTAAAATATTCCTCTAAAATCAGCCGAAATACGAATTCCGATTTACTCACCTGTTATCAGGAGAGACCTCAGTGCTGCATCTTTCAGCCCAGTACTGATCCTCAAAAGTAATTTTAACCGTACTTACCAGTAACTTGAATTTCCTTCCATAGGATATCATTGCCTGCTTTTTGCTGAAAAAGTTTCTAAGTGTTGATTTTTGAAACATACAAATATTCCTCTAAAATCAGCCGAAATCCGAATTCTGATTTACTCACCTGTTATCAGGAGAGACCTCAGTGCTGCATCTTTCAGCCCAGTACTGATCCTCAAAAGTAATTTTAACCGTACTTACCAGTAACTTGAATTTCCTTCCATAGGATATCATTGCCTGCTTTTTGCTGAAAAAGTTTCTAAGTGTTGATTTTGAAACATACAAATATTCCTCTAAAATCAGCCGAAATCCGAATTCTGATTTACTCACCTGTTATCAGGAGAGACCTCAGTGCTGCATCTTTCAGCCCAGTACTGGTCCTGAAAAGTAATTTTAACCGTACTTACCAGTAACTTGAATTTCCTTCCATAGGCTAACATTGACTGGTTTCACTTGGAAATTCTTCTAAGTGTGGAGTTTTGGAACTTTAAAATATTCCTCTAAAATGAGCCGAAATACGAATTCCGATTTACTCACCTGTTATCAGGAGAGACCTCAGTGCTGTATCTTTCAGCCCAGTACTGGTCCTGAAAAGTAATTTTAACCGTACTTACCGGTAACTTGAATTTCCTTCCATAGGCTAACATTGACTGGTTTCACTTGGAAATTCTTCTAAGTGTGGAGTTTTGGAACTTTAAAATATTCATCTAAAATCACCCGAAATACGAATTCCGATTTACTCATCTGTTATCAGGAGAGACCTCAGTGCTGCATCTTTCAGCCCAGTACTGATCCTCAAAAGTAATTTTAACCGTACTTCACCAGTAACTTGAATTTCCTTCCATAGGATATCATTGCCTGCTTTTTGCTGAAAAAGTTTCTAAGTGTTGATTTTTGAAACATACAAATATTCCTCTAAAATCAGCCGAAATACGAATTCCGATTTACTCACCTGTTATAAGGAGAGACCTCAGTGCTGTATCTTTCAGCCCAGTACTGGTCCTGAAAAGTAATTTTAACCGTACTTACCAGTAACTTATATTTTCTTCCATAGGAATCCATTGTCTGGTTTTCAGCAGAAAAGTTTCAGTGTCGATTTTCACAAACTACAAATATTCCTTAAAAATCGCCTGTATGACTTAAACGCATTCTTTCAACTGTTTACAGGAGATGCACCAGTGCTGGATCCAGGATCCAACACTGAGTAAGAAAAAGTAACGATAACAGTTTTTACCTGCTAAGTGAATTTCCTTCCATAGGATAACATTGGTGATTCTATGAGAAAAAGTTTCTGTCAACTTTTAAAATACAATAATATTCCTTAAAAATCACGACTGTAACCAAAACGCTTTTACTCAACTGTTTACAGGAGATGTACCAGGACTGAATCTAGGGTCCAGTCCTGTGGTTAGAAAAGTAATCCATAAAGTAACTAATTGCATTTAACTAGAAATTCACATTGAGCTGAATGTTGCATTGTGTTTGAAAATGTGTTGCCCATTGCAACAACTGTAACTACTGTACTTAAAAGTCTATTGCCTATGTGCAAAGTATTTAAACTAAAGTAATTCATTCTGAGAAAGTATTTTTTGTAATGTAATGTATAATGTAATTACAATGTAATTTAAAAAATAAAATATGTAAAAGAAATTGTTTCTAAAAATGTAGTAAATTAGTATGAAAAAAATTTATATAAAAATTAATACATTTAAAAATTGTCATTTAAAAACCTTTGAAATTCACTGAAAAACCGTAGGTTTCAGGCACGTTATAGTTACAAATTAGCATTTTAAAAACCTTTGAAATTCACTGAAAAACCATAGGTTTCAGACACGTTATAGTTAGAAATTAGCATTTAAAAAACCTTTGAAATTCACTGAAAAAACCATAGGTTTTAGGGACAGTTATAGTTAGTTGGACATTGCACTCGTACAAAACCCGTGAAATTCCCCGTTATAGTTAGTTCAGCTAACTATAACTCGCGCCCGCAATGCACTGCTGATGACGTCACATATTACATCACTCATGACATGGTCAGTGACATCACTGATGACAACACTGATGACATCTCAAATGACATCACTGATGACATCATCCACGTGATAATCTGATGCAGCTCCTCACACCCTAATATAACCTTTGATACACCCAATCTAAATTACAGAGTGCCATTCGCAAAACCATAGACACTCCAACACCAATAACTACATACCCACTCACTGATTCTTAGGTCTACACACACACATCCACTCACTCACCCGTACAGTCACTCATACTTATGGTCACTCAGTACAGGACTATCATATGCACTCTTACTCCTATATAGACACTCAAACTCCGCCACTCATCCATAGAGGTACTCACACACCTAGTCAGTCATGCAAATAATTAAACACACTGCCATTTACTCACCTATACAGTTATACACACACCAGCTCACTTAATCATACAAATACTAGCACATTGTTACGCTCTTATACAATCACTGATACAAGCACACACTCATCCATACAGCCACTATCACAATCACTCACTCTCGCTTATAGCTATTTATATACTCCAATACACATATATACTGCCTTTCACATATGTAGTTACTCACACATGTACCACTGGGACATACATTCACTCACTAACACACTCTTACACACACTTACCCACCCATACAGTCTATCACAGATGCACTCTTGAAACCATCCACCCAGTGAATCACCCACTCACACATCTATGCACAGTCGCACACACCCCATCCACACAAACACTCAGGCACCCATACAGATACTCATAGAACCAATCAATAACCCATATAGACACTCATGTAGCTATTCGCAAATCCATGCATCCACTTACACACCAACAGACGGATACAGACATTCACACAGTTTAGTCACTAACCCATGCATTCAGTAAGATACGTTTAATCACTCACTTGTAGATTCAGTCACGCACGTACTAAATCATCCATTCAGACACTTATACACCCACTCATTCTTCAATACGCCTTTCCCTATATATATTAAACATATTTAAACTTTACAGAAACACACAGTCACTGGATGATGTCATCAGTGATGTCATTTGAGATGTCATCAGTGATGTCATCAGTGATGTCACTGACCATGTCATGAGTGATGTAATATGTGACGTCATCAGCAGTGCATTGCGGGCGCGAGTTATAGTTAGCTGAACTAACTATAACGGGGAATTTCACGGGTTTTGTACGAGTGCAATGTCCAACTAACTATAACTGTCCCTAAAACCTATGGTTTTTTCAGTGAATATATATATATATATATATATATATATATATATATATATATAAATATATATATATATATAACCTACTGGCGGTCACCAGTAGGTAGTTATAGTTAGGACCACGTTTCCTTAGGAAAAGCATTTTTTATGTGCTTATAACTTTGGCGTCGTTTGGACGAATCTTTACGAAATTTTCCAAAAAGTTCCTCTTTTCATGTCAGCTCCTATCCTAAAAGTTTGGGGGGATTCGTCAAGGGGGGCTAAGAAAAAAGGGGGATCCCAAAACGTGCTTTCTCCTTGCAATTTCCATAGGAAACTTTAGACAAGGCTACAGGTCAAACTGCTGAACGGAATTACGCCAAATTTGGCAGAGAGAAAGGTCTTGGTCTAGAAAGCATGCTTTTGTTTAAATTGGGTAAATCCGTTCAGTAGTTTTAGAGAAATATCAAATTTTCCAGATATCAATATTTAAGAATTCTGACATCTGATTGGCTGAGGCGTTACGACCACGAGCTTGCGGCTCATTGGCTGCGAACTGTTGAAACTAGGAAGTGTTTGCAGCCATTTTGTGATTCAGTCCATCAGCTCACAACTCTCCCTCTACAAGGCATCATGTCCGTAGTTCTACCTCTGCGAGGCAACACTAAAAATATACCGCAGCTATGTCTGTGCGAGATACCCCTTTCACGGTCCCTCTCCCACATCACCAGCTCGCGGCTATGCCTTTAGAGGCCAATCCGTCGGCTCGCAGCTCTGCGACTGCGAGATGTGAGCCATTTTGTGACTCAGTCCGTCAGCTCGCATCTCTCCCTCTAAAAGGCATCGGATCCGTAATTCTGCCTCTGCGAGGCAATACTGAAAATATCCTGCAGGTCTGTCTGTGCGAGATACTCCTTTTACGCTCCCTCTCCCCACATCATCAGCTCACGGCTATGCCTTTAGAAGCCAGTCCGTCGGCTCACAGCTCTGTGTCTGCGAGCCGTCGGGCCCGCAGCTCTACCACTGTGAGCCACCTCGTTAGCTCGTAGCTGTGTCTGTGCTAGGAGGCCTGCTGAACGGAATTACGCTAAATTTGGCAGAGAGAAAGGTCTTGGTCCAGAAAGCACGCTTTTGTTTAAATCAGGTAAATCCGTTCAGTAGTTTTAGAGAAATATCAAATTTTCCAGATATCAATATTTAAGAATTCTGACATCTGATTGGCTGAGGCATTACGACCACGAGCTTGCGGCTCATTGGCTGCGAACTGTTGAAACTAGGAAGTGTTGGCAGCCATTTTGTGATTCAGTCCGTCAGCTCACAACTCTCCCTCTACAAGGCATCAGGTCCGTAGTTCTACTCTCTGCGAGGCAACACTAAAAATATACCGCAGCTCTGTCTGTGCGAGATACCCCTTTCAAGGTCCCTCTCCCCATATCACCAGCTCGCAGCTATGCCTTTAGAAGCCAATCCGTCGGCTCGCAGCTCTGCGACTGCGAGCTGTGAGCCATTTTGTGACTCAGTCCGTCAGCTCGCATCTCTCCCTCTAAAAGGCATCGGATCCGTAATTCTACCTCTGCGAGGCAATACTGAAAATATCCCGCAGGTCTGCCTGTGCGAGATACTCCTTTTACGCTCCTCTCCCCACATCATCAGCTCGAGGCTATGCCTTTAGAAACCAGTCGGTTGGCTTGCAGCTCTGTGTCTGCGAGCCATCGGGCCCGCAGCTCTACCTCTGTGATCCACCTCGTTAGCTCGTAGCTGTGTCTGTGCTAGCAGGCCTGCCGGCCCGTTACTCTCCCTCTGTGAGTTAGCCCTTCGGGTTGCAGCTCGGAGGGCTCGCAGCTGTATCTCTGTGAGCCAGCCCGTTAACTGATAGCTGTGTGTCTGCTAGCAGGCCTGTTAGCCCGTTGGTCTCCCTCTGCGAGTCAGGCCACAGCTCTCCCTCTGCGAGACAGTACGGTGCTGTGCTTTTGCGAGCCAACGGCTCATAGGTCTCCCTCTGCGAGCTGAGCCCACGGGCCGCAGCTCTTCTTCTGCGAGCCTGCCCGACGGCCCGCAGGTGTCCCTCTGCTAGCCGAACCGCAGCTGACACTCTGCGAGCCGAAATTGGGAATATAAGACGGCTCTAAAAAGAGCCCTTGTGTTTATTAGTTGGAGCTACATGTAAGTGTGAATGCACAGCTTCAGGTTAATCAGGAAAACTCGGTTTCCCTCATCTGTGAAGTGTACTCCATCACTTCTGTAGATATCAGCCATATTAAAACGTATGTTGTTGTTGTAAATCGACCCCATTCTACGGTCTCTGAAGTATGCAGACACAGCTTTGTTGACATTCTTCCTAGATTTTTCAATCTTATGACAAAATTGGTTTGACCATTTCGATTCTGTCTTTGGCATATATTGGAATATACAAAGACAGTTTGAGGCAAGAGTAACATCAATTGTCCAAAGGTGTCCTTCATAAGCATTTCCAAACCTACCCCAGTCAATGTGCCTAGGTCGTTACCACCACAGTGCACAATCATGAGATCAGGGTGTTGGAGATGCAAACAGGTTTTAACCAAAGGGAGCAATTCGTGCCACTTCAATCCTCTCTGTGCAAACCATTTAATGTGCACATTTTGTAAACCTAGGTCTAAGTCAATACGTCTCTGTTCTGCATACCTCCTGAACCAGAAAACATAGCTATGTCCTATAATCCACACTAGCATTTTGAAGGTCTGGCTAGAAGATACTGATAAATGTCTGTAGCTCATGCAGTCCATTCGTAGAATAAGAGATATGTTTAAACATGGGGAACTACTTTTTTTTACATACAAAACGTTAACCGATTGGGAGATGAAATGTATTGTGTCCTAAAAAGTATGGTGTATATTGATGAAAAGCATCTTTGTGATTGGTTAATAAAAAAGCAGTTTATACGTGGAGTACATATTATAGGATGAAATTTGCTCAGCTCAACCACACCTGCTAATTGTATTTGGAAGTTGCAGTTCAAACTTGAAAGAATGGTGAACTTTTGACCTCCACGTGCCGTTAAATGTTGGAGAAAATGTTGCAAAAAAAATATAGGTATGTTTAAAAAAATGAACTTTTAACCTGCACGTGTCGTAGAATGTTCTAGAAAGTGTTGATACAATACCTTGAACTTTTCACCTGTATGTGTCCTTAAAAAAACTGTTTATATGGAAAGTTCAAAAATAACCAATAAAGAGAGGTTTTGCAATCTTAAAAAAATAAGGAACTATTCTGATTTGTTCTTTACATGTACTTATGTGTGGAGCAACAGGGAAATTGTGCCATTACTGGTTCCATTCTTGATGAAAGCGGTGCATTACATGTACTGTGTGACAAGAAAAGAATTGCATGCGTTTGCGACATTTGAAATCTGCATACCAACTACGAAGGTAAATTAGAAATTAAGAAGGTGTGTTATGTGTTTTGTAGTAGTGGTTAAGTATTTGAGTCGATATTTTTAACTTTGAAAGTATTTTTTATTTCTAAATAACATAGTGTTAGTAAAGTCTGGTGTTTTATTGGTTCTAAAATATGCATAATGTGTAACTAGTTGTTAAACAAGTACTTTATATATGTTTAGGAGATTTTCACAAAGAAAAAGTGTAAGTTGTCATCTGTAAAGATCTGTGGGCTATATTCTCAAGACTAGCGATAACATTATCGCCGCTTTAGCGACAGTTTCCTGCCGCTAAAGCTGGCGATAATGTTATCGCCATTCTTGTGAATAAGGCCCTGTATGGTTTTGAAAATTTCGATGTAGCATTAATTTCGATTTGTATATCTATTCCGGCGAGATAAACAGAATGTGGGACGTTTGGAAATTATGCTCAGTCTGGAAATAGTGGAGAAGGGGTGATAGTAGAAAATTCCGGTGTTATTAACTTAACAGAGATGGAAAAAAAAGAAGAAATGTTATGTGCACACTTTGTGGTCTCATTTTTTACACTGAGAGGTAGATTTCAATGTCATTCAAGGCTGGTGTGGTACTGTGAGGCTTTACATTTGGGTGTTCTTAGGAAATCTAAGTTGTTGGGGAGCGTTTCTTCAGAAGTCATTTTTTTACATATGTGAGAGATAAAAATAAATGAAAATGTTCTTTGTATATTTTCTGTATGATTTTGTTCACAGTGGTAAAGTAAATGTGATTATTGGTGATAGTAATTGTCACGGTGTGTTCCTCTGCTGAATATACGCAGGCATTTAAGGGGTCCGGATGTTATCAGTAGTAGGCTCCGACATTCCTTTAAGAGAGCCGCCAAATTTTTCATCCCAGTTAAAGCTGTTAATATACGTATAGTAAAGGGATGATACATAAAAAGTTTGGAATTACACCTTCATTTACACTGTCTACCTTGCACCACCATTTTGTGCCCCCAGCAGTACTGTTTATAAAAATAATCTAATACAGCTATTTGTATTATAAAAATAGCACTTATAGGTTTATTGGCATATTGGTAGAATGTGTACTATATAAAGAATGTTGCAATCAGTTTCAATGGTATAGAAATGCACTGTATTATGCAGGAAATATTACATATGCATAGGTTGTGATGTCATTTTTTACTGTAAGGTACATTTGAGTATAAGTGAAAACAGGTGATATACTGCGAACCCATTCAGAATGTGCACAGATTACATAGAGAGTAAATGGACAAAGTAAACGTGCACGTTGCTTTGTGTATGTATGCATGGTTTGAATCATTTGATGATACTTTAAGACATAATCTAAACACTATTTCTGCTCTACAATTGGGTATAGTGCACTGTGTTAGTAGTTAGTGACTAGATGCTGGTAAAGGGATTATTTATTGCTCGTTCGTACGAAATAAAGGTGGAGAGGGGCGTTTCTTTACAAGAGATATTTTATAAATGTGTGAGAGATAAAAAACAATTAAAAATGTTTTTAGTAAATTTTCTGTACGATTTTTTCACACTAGTAAACTAGCTGTCATTATAAGTGATGAAAATTGTTAGGGTATGTCTCTGTGCTGAATATACGTAGGACTTTAAGTGGGCTGGGTCTTACCGGTGCTGAACACTACTACCCCTTTTACACACCCGCATTTTTTTCATCCCACTTAAAACCCTCAATATATGTATATTAAAGGAACGGTACAATACAAGTTTAGGGATTACACCTCTGTTTCCTCTCCTCATGTGTCACCCCAATTTTGTGCACCAAACAGTAGTGTTTATAAAAATTAAGTAAGAGAGCTATATCTAGTATGAAAATAGCACTTATACCTTTATTAGCATGTTCATGGGATCTGTAGTGTAAAGAGAAGGTCGTAATCAGTTTCAATGGTACAAAAGTGACGTGACATATGTTTGAAAGATTACATGGTTTTAGGAGTAAGGTATAGAGGTAACAAATAAGCAGTATCGTTTGTTAAGTTTAAACGAGTATGTAGTTTTGTAAATCAGATACGGCGTTGATTTGTGCAGCACACACTACACCCACAATGACCCTGGAACATGTCCCTGAATGCCTTGGCACACTGCAGCACACATCCAAACGCCAAGTAGGCCCCCATCCACAATGTGCAGAGAGTGTCCCCTCCCTATCACCAATATCAAAACCTACCCTTGCACATATGCTGAATCTAGCAAACCAGCAGATCCGTGACCCACACTGACTATGCAAGTAACACTGCATGTCGGATAGCATAGCAGCTGCGCAAAGAAAATGACATGGCCCACGAAGCGACAGGTACAGAGCCAATTGCGGATCACATCCTCAAAGGAGCAGGTCACACTCCGACGTGTCCGCGTGCAACCACAACCCATGCCTTACAATACACGCAGCAGACCAACAATGCACCATGCCACAAAATCAGTCCGCGAGCACACATCACCCAAATCAAAAGCAAAACAAGCCCCGAAAAGCACACAATCCAAAGGCAACCCGTCTCAAGGGGAGAAGGCTACACGAAATCAGAGCTGCAGGGGCAATTTCCCCACAATGCAGCCCACACACATAGCAATCACAGAACATCAGCAATGAAGGCAATGTGGTACAAAACTCCCTCATACGGGTTCTGTGTCCGGTGTGTGTGGCGGGGTGATGGCTGCATGGCTGTGTGCCCCTGACACATCAGACTGCGTAGGTGATGGTGCTGCATCAGATGTCGTCCAGCACCTATGCAAAAACAATATCTGGCTCACAGAGGTGGAGCTTGCCAAAGGGATACACCCCGTTGCACATGCACCAGTCAGTTCTTCCCTGTGTTGGGACGAGGCTCATTGTGGCACACGAGTGGACAATCTTTACAACACACCTCACAGTTAGACACCAGTGGAGTGGCATAGGCTTTATTGGCATGTGCGTGTCAGTACGGAGGAGGCAACGGCCACAACAGGCACGGACATGCTTAAGACACTTACACGCAGCATGGGTACATGTCGAGGGGCAGATGATGTTGGGGCTGAAATGGACAAGATTTATCACATATGGCAACGCTCACAGCCCACCTTGCCTTGCTGGACGAGTCATGTGTTGTTTGGCATCTGCACAGTGCCACATGTGAGGGGGCACGACTCACTGTATGTGGGGTCTGCATGGTGCTCTGCCTCCGGGTGCGGCTATTGTCTGCTCTGCCGACAGTGATCAGGTGTGAGGGTCCGACAGGTTCCCATGTCGTGCTACATCACCATGTGTGTGCTCTCACCGAGCAGTGTGTCTGAATTGGCAACGTTGCCAAACGACGCTGTGTTGCTCGGACCATGGACCTGCGTCGCCTTGGACAGGTGTGTGCACACACGTTATTCCACGCACATGCATCCAGAGCTCGACCGAAGGGAGACGTGTCCTCTGTTTTGGTGGGATATGTCAGCAATCCCCACTGTGCAACAAGTTGTTGGGCCATGTGCTGTGGGTGGCAATAGGATGTGGCTGCAGGTACGTAGTTACTCGTCCATGAATGCCCGTGCAGCTTCATGTGCAATGTGTTCCAATAGTACGTCGTTGTCGTGTTCGGGGAACACCAGGGTGAGCAAATCCATTAGGTGGTCCGGGCAGGTGTGCTCAGCCCACGCCGTCTCACCGATCCGCAACACAGCCCAATAGGGAGCGCCTCGATGTGGTCACTGCACACGAGAAATTGTGCCATCTCCCATGCACAACTACCAATACATGCGCAGTATGTCAAGGCATCCCATGCACGGCTGTCTCGGTTACACTCCTATTCGTGATCCAACAGAGGCGCAAAACACAAGTCATAGTCCAATTCATCAACAGTTGTGTTGGATAGGCAGACATCCATGGGACACTCGAATGTGCATGTTCGGCAGTGGAACCAGGGCTGGACGCAAGTGACGTGGGCAATGCGGACGCTGAGCCTGTAACTGATCTGCAGCACTGCACGGTACTGTTCCACATGACGGGTGTTGTGCATGTGCCTAGTATGGCCTGCCATTGCGTTGGTGTGTCTCTTAAACAGGCACTCTTCTGGACTGCGGCTGTTGTGTGGAAGATATGTCACAGCTCTGAGCAATGATTTGAATGTGTGTGCAACGTTGTGGGACATGGGTTGCTGTTTTCGTGGGTGGCAAGGCCATCCCATGCGGGGGTACCACAGGCAGGGGCTTCTATGTGTGGGCTGTGGATAAGTCGGATGGTTTATTTGCGGAATGCGTGATGTGGGAGTCGTCCCCATCTGCCATTGTATCTCTATCAGGGTGTTTCAGGCGCTGTCGGGACCATCGTCAGAGATGCAGGTGTCCTCCCGGCTTCTGCATTGGGGACAATGGTGCTTTCATCCCTGATGTTTGTCTCACTACTACTTTCGTTTTGGGAATGTGATGTGGCTTTGGCACTGAGATTGGGACACAGCCTTGGGCTCATGGTGTACGGATGGTGATGCACACACACATGTTAGCATGTGGAGCCAGGTGCCCGTGTGGCCTTGCGCTACTTGTGCTATCTCACTCCGTCTCTCTCCTCGCTCTCTCCCTCTCTTTCCTTTGTTGCGCGCATGGCACACCTTCTTCTCTTGGATTTGGTCTACCGGGCTGTGTGCTTCGGATTGTCCAGTGAGAGCAGCTAGAACTCGTCCTAGGGGTTGTTTCTGCTTTTGTTTGTCTGGGGTTTTGTGTTGGTGGTTGCATTGCTGTATGACTGATTGTCCATTTTCTGGTCACGCATGTATGTTTATTTTGCTGCTTGTGCGACATCAGGCAAGATGTTTGTTTTGGGATTCGTGGTGTTGGTGTGCAATTTCTTAGTCCGGGGTTGGGGGTGGTGCCGGAGGGGTGTTCCAGGTGTGGGATGGGGTCCTGGGGTGTTGGCGGTGGGTGTTGTGGCCCTGTTGGGTGTCTGGGCCGCATAATGAGTTGCTCCATGGCATCTGTTGCCCTTCGGCTGTGGCCCTGGGCTGTGCTCCCTTTTGTGGTGCTGGCTGCCGTCTGACTTTACACCAGGTCAGAGCAGGTGTAAATTTCCTGGTGCTAACGCGCCTTATCGCCGGTTTTGTGTTTTTATCGTGGATGTGGCTGGTTGTTGTGAATGTTGAGGTGTGCTGTTGTCTCGGCTTTTGTCACGGGAACGCCTACTCTGCATCTCATTAGCGATATTTGCGAGGGTTCTCTGTGGCGATGTTTTTTGAGGCTGCTATCGTGGGTATACTGGTGCTGTGGGCTGTTAACAGCGGCTTGTGAATGGGGGGTAAATTTATCACGAGTTTGGCTGCGATAAAGTGCCAATAATTCGGCGATGGCTCCTTGTGAAAATGTCCCTTAATCTTTCCCCCTCTCCATCTCCATGTCAGTGGTTTTTGTTGCTCTCTAACAGTTGATCTGTACTTGTTTATGTACATCCAGAATAAAATGTAAGCCTGTACCATATCTTTGCTAATATGGTGCAGTGTTATGCTTGCTAAGTTGCCGATAGAAGTGTTAAACTAATAAGGGTAACGTTTACATGTGCCATTTAGTTGAGAATATCACTCTAAGTATACAGATAACAATTTTACAAAATAGTATCTACAAAGTTATCTGTAGTGGGTTGCAGAGGAAGTGGTGTGGGACGGTGGGGTGCTTGGGACTGGGGGGTCGGGCGGGGGGCATGGGGAAAAGTAGGAGGTAGTGGAGTCACATATAAAATGGGAAGGTGAATCGAAATAATTCAATAAATACGTGCTGTATGTCGGATGACACTACCTGCCACCCTACTGTTCCCTTATTCCGCTCCAGTACCATGCAGCATTTCTTCTGCAAGCCGCCACTGGAACTTATATAATTGTATGTGATTATTTTGACATATTGAACAGATATAACAAATAATTGAAACTTTTTTTCATTCTCAGAAAATTATTTTGTTTGGATTAAAAATTGAAAATGCCTAGAAGAGCTGAAAAAAAGGAAATACAAAAAGGCAATCTACTTAAAGAACAGCCAAAAATGTGGATTAGAAGACAGTGAGAGTACTACAAAAAGAGTTTCTTCTGGTAAAAACACTAGACAATTTCTAAAAAAGTATTACGAACATTTAATGAAAATAACATCACACAAAGGAAAAAGAAAAAAATTTCAAGTAAGGAGAAGCAGACTTGGACTTCAAATTGCAAGAAAAAAAACATGATAAGGAAAGAGTATTTGTTACCCATAGACAAAAACAATTTCAAGAAATTCGTCAAAGAGTTTTTCGAAATAGAGTAATTCAGAATTTAATAAAAGGATGCCGCAAATATAAAAAGAAAGTGCTGCAATTGAAACAGAAACAGCGTGTTGAAAGCATAGTGGATACTTCTTTTAAGTTAAAACAAAAATATTCATTTTCATTTTGAAGAGGATGAAAGTGTTGGATAAAACAATGAAAATTCTGAAAGACAAAAGTAAAAAAAAAAGACGTGTGAACAGAAGCAACTTTTGTAAAATCTTCAGTGGAAAATGGAAACATGCATCTAATAGTGAACCTTTTTTTAATGAAGAGAGTTACTTCCAAGAAAATAGTTTACCATTTGCAGTTGATACTGGAGGTCGTTGCTACGAAGTTCAGAATGGTTGTCCTGTTCCAAAAGAGGAAATGGTTACTATTAGTGCAGAAAAGTTAATAGCTGAAGAAGTGCAAGAGAAACGCAGACAAGCTCCTGTGTATAAGTGGGGTTGTAGCAGTATTTGTAGTATTCAACAGGAATCTATTGATATAATGCGAATTTTGTTACGAGAATATACACAGAAAAGTGTAAAACAGAAGATTAGGTTGTTACAAACACTAGATCCTTGTAATGTAAGAAAATATACTGAGAAACATGGGCATTCTGTGGCTTGTCTTTCAAGAAAAGTGTGTAAAAGTGTTTTTCATCACTTAAGGATGTTAGCAGTACACCATTCAGAAATGCGGAAGTTTGTAAGGAAACTGTACTATGTAAAAAGTCCTGCATTATGTTTAGGTGAACAAAATACAGCTCTTTTATAAGCCTGGGCGGTGAACTACGCTACGCTCGCGGAACTTGCGTAGTTTCGGCAATCTCGCGATTCGCGTAGAACGCGAAGTTACCGGGCACTACGCAATTTGCGGCGTAGCGTAGCTGTTTTCTTTCTTCGCACGCTCAATATACGTTCTCGCGTGCGCGGTAACGACCTACCGTGATTCTGCATTCGCCGACGTGACTTCCTATCCGTTCGCGGGCGCCACGAGATTTGGAATCCAGCCGCACGATCCAGCGAGAGTGTGCGAACGCGAACACGTCATTCGGACGCGCGATCTGACTTCCGGCGGCAGTGTTGGTAAGATCGCGATCCCGAACACGAAGAAACTACAATCTGGCGAAGAAGATCTCTCGAGCACCATAAATCCTTCTCGAAAATGATGATTTTGCTCTAAAAACTCCTCAGATTGTGATTTGGCTGTAGTTTTTGGTGCAAGGAGTCCTTTTTCTTTTTTACTTTTTTTCCAAGAGGAAGGAAGTGCCCCTGATTCTCAAACTTCCTGTTCCTGTCCAGCAGGCTCCTCCCAGTGCTTTGTCCATGTGCAGTTCATTTTCATTTGGATTTGGAGCTGGAAGGATCACTTTTTGTGTCTGTCTGCTGCATCATATCATTGGATTGGATTTGAGGACTTTTGGATTTGAGATTTTACAAGTAAGTTGGAGAATTGGTGTACTTGTTTGTTTGATTGGGGCTTGTTTGTACCTACATTTTTGGGGGATTTCCATCGTTTTTAAACTTTATTGTTGTGGCCTCTAGTTTCAGTGGGGGCCTAGTTGTTTTTATTTGATTGGAATTTCAGCCAGAAGGCCCAGACTAGAGCCAGAGGTACCCATGGGTGCATGTTTCTGTGGTGTCTGTTGAATTTAAACATCATGTAGGGCATGCATGGATGTCATTGGATTGAATTGTTAAATGTGGTTTTTGTGGTGTATTTCACTTTTTGGGTGTAATATATATACCTTTGTTGGATGTGTGTGTGTGCTTGTTGTGTAACTTTCCAACCTTTTGTAGCCCTGTGTATTTTCGTTTTTGCATTTTTGTATTAAAGCTGTGTTGTTTAGCACTGCAGGCCTCCTTTGTCTGGTCATTATTATAGGCCTGCTTGAGTTCATTGTTTTCCATGGCCTGTTGTGACTGTGAGTGACAACGTGGCTTGGGGCCATTTTGTGGTGGTAGTTTAGTAGTGTGCTGCTTTTTCCATATAGGCCTGCATGTCTTTTCTTTGTTCCCCTTGGCTTATGCTTGTTGTGTGAACTTGTGGGTGGCCTGGCCATGTGGTGGCGGCCATTTTGTGGGACCAGCCACTGTGCTTTTGCCATAGGCCTCCAAGCTTGCGGCCTAGTCTGCCAGTAGGCCCAGAGGTAGTCATCCTCATGGGTGCATAAAAACTGTTTCTGTGTTGTCTGTTGGATTGTTGTAAGTGTAACATCATTTTGGCCATGGATGGCATTGGATTGAATAGCAAAATGTGGGTTTTGTCGTGGTATTTCAGTTTTGGGGTGTGTGTTACATCAATAGGCCTTTTCAGCCACTAGGTAACCCTGTGCGTTCAGCTCGCGGACTTTCGGCACCTCCGCACTGTGCGACAACGCGGACTTACACTTTTTCTCTTCTTCGCGCGCTCAATATACGTTTCCGCGCGCGATAACGACTTTTTGTGACGATCGCGATGCCGAACACGCAGAATTGACAATCTGGCGAAGAATATCTCTCGAGCGCATAAAACCTTCTCAAAAATGATGATTTAGTTCATTTTGCACAAAAAACTCCTCAGGTTGTCATTTAGATGTAGTTTGGTGAGCAAGGAGTCACTTTTTTTTGTTTTACAATTTTTTTCACGAGGAAGGAAGTTGCCCAGAGTCTCCAACTGCCTGGTCCTGTCCTTTGTCTTCACTTTGTTGTTATTTCGGGTGGCCTGGCCATGTGGGTGGCGGCCATTTTGTAAAGCCAGGCATTGTGCTTTTGCCATAGGCCTGCATTGTCTGTCTTGTGTTCATTTTCTTGTTGTTGTGGCTGGCCTGGCCATGTGGTGGCGGCCATTTTGTGGGACCAGCCACTGTGCTTTTGCCATAGGCCTCCAAGCTTGCGGCCTAGTCTGCCAGTAGGCCCAGAGGTAGTCATCCTCATGGGTGCATAAAAACTGTTTCTGTGTTGTCTGTTGGATTGTTGTAAGTGTAACATCATTTTGGCCATGGATGGCATTGGATTGAATTGCAAAATGTGGGTTTTGTCCTGGTATTTCAGTTTTTGGGTGTGTGTTACATCAATAGGCCTTTTCAGCCACTAGGTAACCCTGTGCGTTCAGCTCACGGACTTTCGGCACCTCCGCACTGTGCGACAACGCAGACTTACACTTTTTCTCTCCTTCGCGCGCTCAATATACGTTTCCGCGAGCGCGATAACGACTTTTTGTGACGATCGCGATGCCGAACACGCAGAATTGACAATCTGGCGAAGAATATCTCTCGAGCAGTATAAAACCTTCTCGAAAATGATGGTTTAGTTCATTTTGCACCAAAAACTCCTCAGGTTGTCATTTAGATGTAGTTTGGTGAGCAAGGAGTCACTTTGTTTTTGTTTTACAATTTTTTTCACAAGGAAGGAAGTTGTTGGGTGGCCTGGCCATGTGGTGACGGCCATTTTGTGGGACCAGCCACTGTGCTTTTGCCATAGGCCTCCAAGCTTGCGGCCTAGTCTGCCAGTAAAGTAGGCCCAGAGGTAGTCATCAAGGGTGCATAACAACTGTTTATGTGTTGTCTGTTGAATTTTGCCATCATTTAGGCCATGGATGTCATTGGATTGAATTGCAAAATGTGGGTTTTTTTGGGAGGGTCTATTTCACTTTTGGGTGTGTTAAGTAAATGCCTTTTTTGCGTGTGTAATTATAATTATGTGTTGTTGTTGTAGTGGCTGTCTAACTTTCCAAACTGGTTTTAGCCATGTGGATTTTAGTTTTTGCATTAAAGCTGTGTGTGTTTTATCAGGCATCCTTTGTCTGCCCATATATAGTAGGCCTGCTTGAGTTCATTGTTTGCCGTGCCTTGTGCCTGTGAGTCACCATGTTGCTGGGGCCCATTTTGTGGTGGTAGTTAGAAGTGTGCTGTTTTTGCCACATAGGCCTGCGTGTCACTCTTTCCATTGTTCCTCTTGTCTTACTGCTTCCAAATCCATCCCCATTGCTAGCTGCAGCTCCCTGATGCTGCATACATCCCACGTGATGCACAAATTTAGGCCAAACATGCTCCACTACATTTTAGTTTTTGTTCTTTACTATTCTTATTCTTCCAGAGTGTACACACTACACAGTAGCCATGAAAGCCCTGGCCTTGTTGTCAAAGTCTCATAAATGGCTACACTGTGGGGTCGATTCCGATTCGGGCCGGAAAAAGCACCGACCGACTCGGAGCCGGAAATTATACCGACCGACACGTACCTGTGGCGCCCGACACGCCAAGTACGATGCAAGGCGTGCAAAATCTGACCGACACGTACCGAACCCAAGCCGAACGACCAAGCCGCACGGAAAACAGCAATCCGGCCGGAAAAACACGCAAATTGAACCGACCGACACGCACCCGGAACAAATCCGACCGAAACGTACACGCGAACTCCAAACCGCAAAGTACGATGCAAGGAGCGAAAACCACGACCGAGTCGGACGGAGGACAAGCCGTACGACCGACACGCATACAAAACCGAGCCGAAGCAACACAAAACACCGCGACCGACGCGTACGCAGCATAGAAAACTGCACAAACACAGCGTGAACGAAACGGAGAACACCGTACGAGACAAATGCAGGGTCCGACTCGGTCACAAGAACGTTTCCAACATGCACAGACAGTACAAAGGAAAAATCACACAAAAAAGGCCAAACAAGCAATTACAAAGCCAATAAATACTGGGGGGGTGGGGACAGAGAACAAAGACACACCGACAACTCCACCCATATAAAGGACACAAATCACAACCATGATCCTTTGCAAATGCCATTCCACTGCCAGCACCCAACAGACAGCAACCACACACCCACAGCTCATCCCTCACACAAGCCACACACCATCAGCACACCAACAAATACCTACCTCACATACACCCAGCAAAACACACACTCACACACCCTCACCTGCACACCAACACACACATCACTCACCATCACCACCCATCACCATGCCCCCCAAGAAGAATCACAAGTTCCTAGATTGTGAATTGGAAGTCCTGGTAGACGAGATCCTCAGGGTAGAGCCACAGCTGTTTGGCGCACTGGTCCAACAGACCCCCATCTCCCAGAAAACCAAGATGTGGGAGAGGATCATCAACAGGGTGAACGCACAATCACCATGTCTGCGCACAAAGACCGACATCCAGAACAGGTGGTATGACGTGCGCAGGAGGGTCCGGGAGCTGCTCAAGAAAGACTACCTCATCAGCCAATACACCGGCAGTGGCCCTCCTGCCAAGCCAGTATACCTCAGGTCCTGGGAGGAGAAGGTGCGGGCCATCGTTCCGCCAGTGAGCGTATATGGACTAGAGAACATCCCAGAGCCTGGTGAGTACACAACAAATGTACACAATATTCTGCCACAAAACACGCACACATCACTGTCAAGGGGAGAGTCAAACCATGCACTCATAGCAATTACACAGCAACCAGAACAGAATCATCCCAAAATGTGTATGTCAGTCAGATAAACACAACACATGCCATCAAAAAAGTTACATCCAACCGTGCCATCACATGTACAAACACAACTACAACTACAGCTAGGCAGTGGCACAAATAGAACTAACAAACACATCCAGACATGTAGCCACCACAACAACACCAACACACAGTGAAGACCACTGAAAGGAAGGAATTCTGTGTATGCTGGCCAAGTCAGTGTAGCCACTAGCATCATGGGAGTCGCAGTCACACATATTGCCCCCCCACAACTGTCCCATCAACAACACCATGAACCATGCGCACATCACAGGGAGTGGAGAAGGACTCACAAGATGGCTGACACTGGCAACTGCTGTGGGGAGCACAAGGCCCTGCTGGGAACTGTGCACCAACAAACAGCAGGACACCACTGACTGACATCCTGAGAGACAACTTCCACTCCCTGCAATGCAAGCACGTTCCATGGTGGGATATCTGGCTGGCTGGGTGGGAAGGAGGACTTGCAGCACTGACCATAGTCACAAGCACCTCCCCTCACACCCCCTCAACACAAACTCCACACAACCCACCTGGTAGAATGCAATGCCTCCCATCCTAACTCAATATCCCACAAAGAACCACCACCCTGGGTTATGTTGTGTGAAGCACAGGGACACTCTTGGGACTTTTAGCCAAACAACTGCCAGGACAACACTCCCAGCCATCCTGTCAGCACAGCCAGCCCACCCCACAGGGAAGCAGAGTCAGAGGAAGGAAGCATGGGCATGCTGGGAAGGGGGTGGAGGCAATAGCATGATGGGAGTCGTAGTCACAGCTCTACATCCCCCACCACATGGCCCAGCAAGCTCACACTCACGCATGCACATCCCACAGAGAGTGGAAAGGCCCATCAAAGATGTCTGACACTGTTGCTGTGTCGTGGGGAGCACAAGGGCATGCTGGGAACTGCACATCAACCAACAGCAGGACACCACTGTCAGCCATCTTGCCATTGCTCACACACCCACACATACTGAACTCCCCACAAAAGCAAGTAAGTATGGAAATGCTGGGAAGTGGGGTGGAGGCAATAGCATGATGGGAGTGGCAGTCACAGATATTGGTCACCCTCACAACTGGCCCATCAACACCACCCTGAACCATGCTCACATCACAGGGAGTGGAGAAGGACTCACAAGATGGCTGACACTGGCTACTGCTGTGGGGAGCACAAGGCCCTGCTGGCGACTGTGCACCAACAAACAGCAGGACACCACTGACTGACATCCTGAGAGACAACTTCCACTCCCTGCAATGCAAGCACGTTCCATGGTGGGATATCTGGCTGGCTGGGTGGGAAGGAGGACTTGCAGCACTGACCATAGTCACAAGCACCTCCCCTCACACCCCCTCAACACAAACTCCACAGAACCCACCTGGTAGAATGCAATGCCTCCCATCATAACTCAAGATCCCACAAAGAACCACCACCCTGGGTTATGTTGTGTGAAGCACAGGGACACTCTTGGGACTTTTAGCCAAACAACTGCCAGGACAACACTCCCAGCCATCCTGTCAGCACAGCCAGCCCACCCCACAGGGAAGCAGAGTCAAAGGAAGGAAGCATGGGCATGCTGGGAAGGGGGTGGAGGCAATAGCATGATGGGAGTCATAGTCACAGCTCTACATCCCCCACCACATGGCCCAGCAAGCTCACACTCACGCATGCACATCCCACAGAGAGTGGAAAGGCCCATCAAAGATGTCTGACACTGTTGCTGTGTCGTGGGGAGCACAAGGGCATGCTGGGAACTGCACACCAACCAACAGCAGGACACCACTGTCAGCCATCTTGCCATTGCTCACACACCCACACATACTGAACTCCCCACAAAAGCAAGTAAGTATGGGAATGCTGGGAAGTGGGGTGGAGGCAATAGCATGATGGGAGTGGCAGTCACAGATATTGGTCACCCTCACAACTGGCCCATCAACACCACCCTGAACCATGCTCACATCACAGGGAGTGGAGAAGGACTCACAAGATGGCTGACACTGGCTACAGCTGTGGGGAGCACAAGGCCCTGCTGGGAACTGCACACCAACCAACAGCAGGACACCACTGTCAGCCATCTTGCCATTGCCCTCACACCCACACACACTGAACTCCCCACAAAAGCAAGTAAGTATGGGAATGCTGGCAAGTGGGGTGGAGGCAATAGCATGATGGGAGTGGCAGTCACAGATATTGGTCACCCCCACAACTGTCCCATCAACACCACCCTGAACCATGCTCACATCACAGGGAGTGGAGAAGGACTCACAAGATGGCTGACACTGGCTACTGCTGTGGGGAGCACAAGGCCCTGCTGGGAACTGTGCACCAACAAACAGCAGGACACCACTGACTGACATCCTGAGAGACAACTTCCACTCCCTGCAATGCAAGCACAGACCATGGTGGGATAACTGACTGGCTGGGTGGGTGGGAAGGAGGGCCGGCTGTCAACCAAACACAACCAATGCAGACCATGTTCACACCCCAACAAATACATAGAAATGCCCAAATAATGCAGGACAATGTGCCACACCAATATCAACCCCTGACTGTGACGACTTAGGACAATGCAATGTACAGGCCCGCACCCAGAGGCACAGTCACATCTGTCAGGTGTGTCAACAATTGATGCCTGCAGAAACATAACATACATTGTGTGTGTCTCCCAAAAACAGGTGATGATGGGGACACAGCAGCAGGCGCTGAGGAGTCCCAGTCCCAGGCTCAAGAGGATGCGGAGCACACTGGTGTCGTACAGCCTCTGCCCTCCTCGGACGAAGAAGACCAACCTGGCACATCCGGTGCAAGTCTACATGCAGCACCAGCAGGACCACCAGCTGCAGCACCAGCAGGACCACCAGCTGCACCCCCTGCACCCACCCCTCCAACGACTGTCAACACAAATACCATCCCTGCCGACATGGACAGAACAAGGAGCAACACCAGCACAGGGACCCTGGACCAACCTGGGGCCATGGACACCACCACCACCACCAACCTCCAAGGTGGACCAGGGTCATCTGTACGTGCCACTGCACGCACTGCACATGTCAGCAGGGGTGGTGGGAGGGGTGGGAGACAGAGGTCGCTGCTTGCAGAGGTTGCTGGTGTGCATGATGACCCACAACTGGTACGCATAGCTGATGCGTACCAGTCCAGCACCGGAGACCTCAGCCAGGTAGTGGGGCTCCTCAGAGACATGAAACAGCAGCAGGCTGCCCATCATGCCCGCTTGGACTCTCACATGTCCCACGTGGAGTCATACATGTCCCGTGTGGACTCACACATGTCCCGCGTGGAGTCCAAGTGGGATGCACTGCATGAGATGACGGCGGTGCACAGGGACATTTTACAATGCCTCCACCAGATGAACAGCAACGAGTCCACACCTCCCTGTGTGCCAACAACATCTGGTGCTGCCCAAACTGCAACTGCCACAGGGAGGGAGGATGACTCTGGCGGAGAGTCCCCTGCACCGCAGCAGCCTGTACTTGAGGGGCCCCCCCCCCAAGAAGAGGGGTCGTCCGAAGAGGGACAAGTGAGAGGCCGATGGCCAAGCGCAACTCCCAGGAAGCCTGAACGTGTTCTGGATGTTCACCTTTGTGCACAGACTGTTCACCCGGTTGACGGCAACACTACTCCCACACATTGCATGGGGAGTACAAGTTGGACCAATGTCTCAGACAACTGTGGCCCCGATACTGGGGATTCTGTCTACCAGGACTTTCAATTCACCTAGGAACTTCTGATTGCAAGATTTATGTACAGCACTACCCATCCTATGCACTATTCACACAAATGTATCACAATAAACACACTAATACACCATACTTGCCTCTGTTGTGATTCCAACGTGGGAGCTGTTATGGGGATGATGAACTGCAAAATTACACTGTGTATGCGAACTGCAACAGCAAGTACAACACAGGCATGTGAGTAAAGGCAACGTGACACATATGAGGGAGACACACCACCAGGGCTACACAACACATACACACCTAGGCCATCTGACTCATTGCCTACACTGATGTTGCCAGGGAAGACGGTGCAATGCACAGACACCACACCCATTCCCAGTTGTAGTCAAGTAGCCCACAGGTGCAGTAAGCAAATGGCAGTCAAATGTGTGACCACAGACAACGCACATCACAAAGTGAAGCACAGGTTTATTACACAGTTGCAACATGTCGTAACCACTACAGATGCAAGGTAATCCCACCTGGCAGCGGGCACACAGTCAACAACTGTAGACGGAAGGAAGTCCATGGGTGTGGCGCACATCACCTGTAGGGACACAACAGCTACCACCCTGGAAGTGCAATCACGTCGTCGGTGGACACAGTTGACCAAACGAATCTGAAAGTACCCTGTGAAGGACAGAAATGACACACAGTCAAAAGCAATGGAGTACAGGACAGAACAGCAAAACTCATGCACAATACATGTTACAAGATACCCACCCAGAACCAAGTTAGCATGTCAACACTGTTGGGGAGTACAGCCCACCTGTAAGCACACATCGCAACACACATCCAGTCAAGTAGCCCATGGACACACTCCAACAGCACCAGAGCACCACCTACACATATCATGCCAACTCACATCATTGACATGACACCTCAGGATACTCACATTCAGCTAAAGAAGTTGGTGATGAGCTGTGTGCGGACATCACCCTCATCATCATCATCATCATCGTCACTGGCATCGTGGTCCAGGCCAGGATCCTCCACAGGTGGCGGATGTTGGTCATTGTCATCCTGGATGAGAGGCAACTCCTTCCGCACTGCCAGGTTGTGGAGCATGCAGCAGACGATGATAATCTTGCACACTTTCGCAGGGGCATATGGAGGGACCCTCCGGTCTTGTCCAGGCAGCGGAAGCGGCTCTTCAGGAGACCAAATGTCCGCTCAATCACTCTCCTGGTCCGACCATGTGCCTCATTGTAGCGCATCTGGGCTGGTGTCACAGGGTTCCTGAGGGGTGTCAGCAACCACGGCATGTTGGGGTATCCCGAGTCACCTACGGACAGACAAGTGCACATTAGCTGACTTGGAAAAGTGGGCGGAATACTACAGATCAGATCACACACAATGGCACAAAGTCAGTACACACCGACAAGCCAGGCACGCTGGTTCTGCATCTGTGCCATCATCCTGGGGATGCGACTACTCCTCATCACAAAGGCATCGTGTGCTGAACCAGGGAAACGGGCACACACATGTGTGATGGTCAGGTCTGCAAGACACACCACCAGTGCATTGACCGAGTGGTAGTGCTTGCGGTTCCTGTAGGCCTGCTCCTGGGCCTGTGGTGGTACCAAAGCCACATGTGTCCCATCAATGGAGCCAATGACATGCGGCATCCTCCCCAGGGCATAAAAGTCACTCTTCACGTCAGTGAGTCGTCGCAGTCTAGGGAAATAGATGTACCGGTTCAGGAATAGCAACATTGCCGCCAAAACATCACGGAGCACACGGCTCAACATGGTCTGTGACATCCCACCAGCAGTCGCCACAGTATGTTGGAAGGTACCGGTGGCAAAGAAGTGTAGGGCTGCCATCACCTTCACCTTGGGGGTCAGCGCTGTAGGATACGGCCGGCCAGGCTGCAAATGTGGGGACATCTGCACTGCCAAATCCTCAATCAGCTGCCTGGTGAAACGGTACCGTCGGATGCTGTCCCGTTCCACCATCGTTGCCAGGTCTGGGAATGGTCGATGGACAGCAGGAGCCCTGCAGTGCAGAGGAGAAGTAAGCAAAATTGTCAGTCACCCCACATATGCGGCATTGAACACACTCAATATCCCAACATACATCATTATGAGGCACAACTACATGAAGTGTGCAGTTCCGTAAGGACATGTATGGTACATACATGGCCA
Organism: Calotriton arnoldi; assembly: GCA_963921515.1. Taxonomy (NCBI): domain Eukaryota; kingdom Metazoa; phylum Chordata; class Amphibia; order Caudata; family Salamandridae; genus Calotriton; species Calotriton arnoldi. Next base: position 141,414 of record CAWUFW010019775.1, on the reverse strand, counting down.
ACATCTGTCAACACGGTCCAACAAGTGGCATCAATTAGTCCCAGGTTGGCCCATTGGATATCATGAGGCCGTGTCACAGTTCCCATCTCCTGCTGCCGTGTCACAATCACCCCCCACAGTGACATGTGAGGACAGATGTGCCCCAGGCACCACCGCTCAACGACAGGTACATTCCCAGGGACCCTGTATTGCCACATGGACACTGGCATTACATGGAGTATCATGTATACACCACAGCAAAACAACCATGACCCCCACAGGTAGTGGTCCCACTTGCCACGGCAGGACAGACATGGATGTCTGTGACACACACACGCACAACATCAAAGTCCATGCACACACAACGTGGATGTGGAGACTGTCTCCCATTGTGCACATGAAATCAGAGACATTGTAAACACTACATGCACACAGACTGTGGAGGACCATCACTATTGTGCCACTGGGAACCCTGGCTCAAACATACCGTCCCACATGGGACTCACGGGGTATGTGACATGACATACACATACCCCACCGTGAAATGTGACCATGGCACATGCACAGATATGAACAGTTGCACATCACAGTGGTCATGTACACGTAACACCCAGGATCCTGTCCCCATGAACACGTGCACAGCCTGGGGGTGGCTGCCCACAGGTGACACCCACAGGACAACATGTACACCAACATACACACAATAGGAAATGCAGCCTTACATGCCTTATGATAAAGTTTGGATAGGCTGTCGTGTTGTAGGTGTGCCCCTCACTCCCTGGGAGCTATCTGTGGCTGGCATATGTCCATCTGAGACAGGCATGGTGACATATGCCAGTCACTTGTACAGTGATGCGTTGAACAGCAATGGACCGATCGGTGCCCCGGCCGGCCCATTGCATTCAACGTGTGCGGGTACGCGTTGTACCCCTGTACGCGTTGATCAGCAATGGACCGATCGGTGCCCCCGGCCGGCCCATTGCATTCAATGTGTGCGGGTACGCGTTGTACCCCTATACGCGTTGTACTGCAATGGACCGATCGGTGCCCCGGCCGGCCCATTCAATGTGTGCGGGTACGTGTTGTACCCCTGTACACGTTGTACTGCAATGGACCGATCGGTGCCCCGGCTGGCCCATTGCATTCAATGTGTGCGGGTACGCGTTGTACCCCTGTACGGCGTTGTACTGCAATGGACCGATCGGTGCCCCGGCCGGCCCATTGCATTCAATGTGTGCGGTGCACGCGTTGTACCCCTGTACGCGTTGTACCGCAATGGACCGATCGGTGCCCCCGGCCGGCCCATTGCATTCAATGTGTGCGGGTACGCGTTGTACCCCTGTACGCGTTGATCAGCAATGGACCGATCGGTGCCCCGGCCGGCCCATTGCATTCAATGTGTGCGGGTACGCGTTGTACCCCTGTATGCGTTGTACTGCAATGGACCGATCGGTGCCCCGGCCGGCCCATTGCATTCAATGTGTGCGGGTACGCGTTGTACCCCTGTACGCGTTGTACCGCAATGGACCGATCGGTGCGCACCCATTGACAATGGCCTTGCCTGGCAACGGACGCGTTTTCGAATTTCGAACGAGTCGGTTGCTGGAAATTCAGTTGGTCACCCACAACAATGTTGCAAAATCATGTATGTCATGAAGTTGAAGATTTGAAGGATGCTGTGGGCGTGTCTTGGTGCTGCTATTCCATGGATTGGCCAGATTCTGAAGATGCAAACGACTTGGACCTATCACTTTGGACACAAGGGACAGTATCTGCCTCTCCAGCACATATATATTGCTGGCTGTTCCCCTGAGAGCTCACTTGCCTGCACTACATGCTCCAGGACGACATCTGCCACTGCACTGCTGCTGTCTCTGCCCCTCTGGACCCTGCAATGGCTCGTACTGTGGAGAGAGCCCCAGCCTTCAGCCTTGAGGAGAACCAGGCCCTGCTGGACAGCCTACTTCCACAGTACAGCAAGCTGTATGGGACACCAGGGGAGCAGGTGAGTGTTCTGTGCACTGCCTTTCTGAATGTGCATATTGTCTGACTAGCAAGGCTGAAAGTCTGCACGCCACTGGCTAGCAGGCTCACTGAGTAGTTGTCACCCCCCATAGTGTGTAGTGACATGCACTGGACAGGTATGGTGCAGTGACAGTGCATTTGAACAAGGTTTTACTTCCCATGCAATGATACCATGTAGTGACGTCTGGCAAACTGTCCATGGGCAGCTTTGCACTGCCTGTGTACATCATGTGCCCCTGTGATTGAGACATGTATATACAACTGTGTCATGCACGGATATGTTGCATGTGTAGTAATGGCCTTTTCACTTTGTCATCCTGACAGGTTAATGCCCATCGGAAGCAGGAGATCTGGAAGGACATCGTCCGGGCTGTCCGGTCCGTGGGGTTCTACAAGCGCCGGATCCGCAACTGCCAAAAGAGGTGGCAGGACCTTCGGGGCTGGACCCGGAGGATTGCACGGGTCCAGCTGAAGCTGTCGCCTCCTCGCAGGAGGGGCGGAACACGGACCCTGACCCCCACATGCTCCAGATCCTGGCGGTGGTGTTTCCAGACCTGGATGGGCAGCTGAAGGCCACACAGCAGCAAGGAGGGGGTGAGTCAAAGACTGCACTGTGAACTCTGTATTACATGCTTTGTGCCCTCCTCTGGCCTGGTTCAACTGCCACAGTGCAGCAGTCATGTTGTCCAGGAGCCATGTCCCTCTATTGTGCACTGCCCACTCCTCATCTGATACCCAGGTGTGGCCCTTACATTCAGGGAATTGTGTCACTTGGGACTGTGTCCTTGCAGTTTGCTTCACTAAAGGTGGGGGACAGCATCTGTTTCCCTAACTCTGTTGTGGGCATCATGGGTGGGTCCATTGTTCACACAACGCCTGTGTTTCGGACATGTAATCTGCGTGTTGCTTTGATATGCGGTCCACTTGCTGAGCTGAGCCACCACATGTGCCTGGGGTATGTGGCACACGCCCATGCAGCGGGTGGGAACAATGTTTGGGCCCCAGGAGTGTGCAGATTACGTGTGTCACACATACATAGCCAGCTATCCACTGTCCAGGGCTCATCCCTCATTCATGTGGGGCAGGACAGTCATGCCTACTCCAGGCCATGCAATGCACTCTGTACTCCCACTCCCGTGTATCAGCTGACACATTGTGTGCAGTGATTTGACCCCTCAGGTGTCTGCCTCTGTGTCAGTGTGCTGTGGATTAGTTGCCAGGACTGCTGGGGTGTTTCTTGGTAGGGGCTCAGCATGCCACTGGAGATGTGACCATTGGAGACGATACTTGTGTGTCACATAGGTGTTTGATCAGCTGCCCGTGCAGACTGGGGTATGCGAATGTGAAGTTCAGGCAGCTGTTCCCCATTCACAGCAGATTGTGAGGGGCTCAGGTTCAGAGGGTAGTGTCACAGGTCTCCCATATGTCCAATAGGTATGACCTGGACAGATGAGGGTTAAGATGATGTGTTGTGGGGGGATGTACATGTGCACTTGTGCAGCTCCAGGACTTGCATTCCCCATGACCTACTATTGTGACACAGTGCAGAGTGTTGTTGTCTGGCTGCCAAGTCATACATCACTGAGACAGTGATGTATGACTTAGCAGTCATGCCTCCGCCATGGCATGTGTCTACTTATTGGTGATCCTGCAGGGGAGTGACATGTGCTACATGCACACCATTGTGGCGATGGCTATCAGGACATGGGTGCATCATGGTGTCTGTCGCTGGTATGCATCACATGCATTTCCTATTTGACTCTGGGCATCCCTTTCATCCGGAAACCTGTACTGACTCATTGGCAAGAGCTGTGATGTGTGCATGTCCACATGCTACACCGTGTCCTCTGCACTGTCCAACTACTGTGTAGTTGGTGCATGTGTCCACACTGGGGTGTTGCAATCCAACAGACACCAGACAGATGGGTGCAAGGCCATGTGGGATGTGAGTGCCATGGTTGGCATCAGACTGACAATTGGCTGCTCCTGTTCAGTCAGGGCACTTTTAGCAATGTACAACTAATGATGCCAGGGCTTGCTCTGTAATGTGCTGTGCTCACAGTGGTGTGTGCGTTTGGTGCAGGTGACTGATGTCTGTCTGTTTCCCCATTGTTTGCAGATACATCCACGGCCACGGAAGGGGACAGCTCCACGGACCAGGAGGAGCCGGAGAGCCAGACTGGGTCAGCAGCCGAGGAGTGGTCGGAGGGACCCAGTGGCATGGAGGGCGAGGGAGCCACACCGAGGAGTCCTCAGCACCATCCACCTCAGCTGAGGACCAGAGCAACTCGGAGGATGACTCCCTTATGGAGGCGGGTGTCAGCAGCCACCACACCCCAGCTAGTGTTGCTGTCCCCGCCACCACCAGCACCACCACCGCCCTCCCATCGGCTCCCATTCCCCAGGTCCGTGGAGGCTCCCATGTTCGGGAGCGTGTCTCCTTTGGGCCAGGCACCGCACCCCTGCCCCTGTGTCCCCTGCTGCCCTGAGTGAGGAGTCTGTGTACCTCCTTCGCCAGCTCCATGTAGGGCAGACAGCCATGCTGAGTGTCCTCCATGCGCACACCGCTCTGTTGACTCAGCTGGTGTCGTTCATGGAGGGCATCTCATCGGGCATGTCTGACCTACAGAGGGGCAATAGGTCCATGGACTCCTCCCTGACGGCAGCAGTGTCCCTCCTCAGACAGTCCCTCACCCCTGCTGCCTCTGCTCCATCCACACTCCCCAGCACCTTACCCGTCCCAAGCACACACACACCGGCACAGGCACACACCAGCACACACACATCCAGCACACAGACACACACGCCACAAACAAAACGCACACGCACGCACAGTCAGGGGACTGAAACCAGACTCACAGGGGATGGGGCCCTGGAACACACACACGCATCCACGAGCACTGAGCAGTCCTCAGTTGCCTCTCCCTCCAAAACACCCTCCCTTGCCTCACCTGCAACCCCAAAGACCCAGCGCCTCTTCCTCAGTGACCTCGGCCTCTTCCCCTCCGATCCAGCTGCTCCAGCATCCAGGGGGAAGAGGAAGCCCACCCACACGGAGCAGAGTGCCCCTCGCCCCCGGACACTCTCCCCCAGGCGCAGACAGACTGAGGCCCCCACCCGCAAGTCCCCCGGAGTCGTAAGAGCAAGACCCCGCCGCCACCCTGCAGCTCAGGCACCAGGTCTCCTTCCTCCATCCCTCAGGCCCCCACTCCACAGGTGCCCCCACCACACCCTGCCCCAGGTTCCCCCACCCACAGATATACCATCCCCAAGAGGATCCGGCCTTCTCCCCCTGGCACTTGCTCTCCCGGCACCACACCCCCCGCTGCGCTTGTCTGTGCCACTGATGTGGTGAGGGTGTCCTCCCCCTCTGTCCAGCCCACCTTGCCTGTTCCCCATTCTCCTCCCCTGGTGGTAGGCACTGCAGTGGAGTCCACTACCACCCTGTCTGACTTGGGCACTGCAGTGGCGGACCTGTCCACTCCATCTGCAGGGTCCACTGCAGTCGTGCCGGCACCCACAACATCTGAGTCATGCCCCCAGTTGAGCCGGCACACACCATGTCAGACACCTCCACTGCAGTTGTCAGTGGCTCTCCAGCACCCACCACCCCTTCCCTGCTTCCTCCTGGTGAGCCCTGATCCTGTCCCTGCGGTGCCTGGCCTGCCCCCGGTTGCCCCTCCTAGTGGATTGTCCCTGGTTTTGTGCAGGCATGCGTAGGGTGACATCTGCCACTGTCACCAAGTTTGGACTTTGACAATGGACTGGCCATTGGCCTTTGTGTTTTTTCTGGACTTTGTTTTCATTCCACACATATGCTGAATAAAGCAACTTTCTGTTCTCTAGTGCTTATGCTTCTGCTGTACATGTTGTTGATGATGCTAACCATGCCCTTGCTGCAGTGATGGTGATATTTGGTCTCATGATAATGAAGTGTTACTGTGCAGGAACCCATGTGGTCCAGGGGGAATGTGTCCTATCCTGTGGTGTATCCATATCATCCATAGCAGCATCTGAGGGTGTCATGTGTTCAGTATTTGGCAATGGGATTTCCTACTTAGATTAGCTATTTCACATCTGTGGCTTCCACCCCTGCACATCTGTTGTGCCTGCCATTGTTCAATTCATCTACTTCCCTGACCGTGTGGCCATCTCCACTGGACATGCAGGTTTGGGCATCAATGGGGAAGGACTCATCCGTGTAGTCAGTGCAACATTGCTATACAAGTGTGTTGGATCTGTGCTGATGATTCCGTTGGCACTTCCATGACCAGGCTGATGTGACGGGAGCCCTCATTTGGTGCTAATTGTTGATTGTGTGACCAAGTGCTCAGCTGACATGATGGGGCCCTACTGAGGCAACATATGGCACAGCTTTCCTCACACAGGAGTGGAGTCCCCTCATGGCAGTGTGTACACCTGTGACATTGCCTGCGCCCAAGGTGTGTGTTGTATGTGCATGTCTGTGTGTTCACTTCCGTTTAGCTGTGCATGCTGTGATCCCTAGTGTTGTACCTGTTTGTGATGCTTGCTGAGTTGACCTATGTTCCCCCAAAGTCTTCTCCCTGGGTTCTCTGTGATGTGGGTGCATGGCACATTACTGGTCATCAGGGTGTCACCCATAGGCGTGTTTGCTGTCAGGGCTGAGTTTGTGTGCAGATGCAGATGGGTCACAGTCAGGTTTCCCCTTGGCACTTGTTGTTTGCCCCTGTCATGTGATTTCCAGTTTGTGTTACCTTTCAGTGATTGTGACCAATGTTCCCTTTAATTTTTTTCCTCTGTGTGCGGCAGTGTAGGGTCTCTGTGCGCTGCAGCCATGGCTATGTGCGCCAGGAACCAGACTGCCCTTGTGCGCAGCGCCAAATATCACTCCAAACTTTTGCTTAAAATAACTGAAAAGATGGTGCATTTCCACACATACAACCCACGTTAAGGGGCTTAAGGCAGATTTGCACCAATGTGGCGCATTTCCATAAGCATAGATATCAAAGAATGTGGCCCTATCATTTTTATGCTGAAAAAAGCTTTTACATTTTTTTCCAGACTATCCATGATCAAATTTTACAAGAATATCGCAAAATTAAAAAGGTGAGTAGTAAAGATTTACAAAGGCATGTGGGCTTTTGTTTAAGTATTCATGTTAATCACAGCTCGTGAAGGGGCTGTGATTAACATGAATACTTAAACAAAAGGCCACAATTGCTCTCTCAGCCGCGCTTTACAGCCCTGCCAAGTGTCACACATCTCGCGTTACACTAACACATTTTAAGTCACATTACCGCATGTAAAAAGATTGTCCACGCAAATCAGCTTACTAAAAGCTGAGTGTATTACCTGTTTTAATGCTTTGTAGAGTCGAATATTTTGTGAGGTTGTAGGCGGCGCACAGCAGTCAATGCGAGTGCTGTTATGCTTTGCTGGGACCGGGCTGGCTATTGGACTGTCTTTTGTTGGTGTTGCGTAGCGCAGGCTGACCTGGCTACCTCCCCCGGCACCAAAAGGTCAGTAGTAGTGCACACGTGCGTGCAGCCATGTGGCCTGCAAGCACAACAAAGTTTACTATTGCCAGGCAGTCCGTCAGTGTCAGTGCAGCTAAAGGAAGAAGTTCAGCAGGTGCGTTGTGTGGACAGACAGGGACTGAAAGGCTCCAGTCGGCGCAGGGAGGATATTTTCAATTTCAAATTCCTGTTGCAGCCAGCCTGGGCCACCTAGAATTGCTGCTGCCGGAATTAAATTAAAGGAAAAGGAGTGTCCTCCTCAGCACGTGCTGCCTTCCCATGCTTGTGTGTGGGGGTGGTGTTCGCTGGGGGCTGTGTCCAGTCACGGTGAGAGGAGGTACGTATTCCATGTTTGATTTCTGATCACTTTTTTAGATTAAGTGCCAAAATTTAGCGCTATAATGCAGTGCGCAACATCACTTGTAAATTCTGCCTAAATAAAGAGACATTTGAGATTAAAATTGTCGATCCTGCATTGTTTTATTACAGCTTGTGCTAAAATGGGATTCTGGTTTAAACAAAGCAGTCGATGACGGAGATTCTCCTAAAGGATCAGAACATGTATTCCCAGTTAGCACCATCGCTTCCCGTTACAGGGCCTAAAGGAGCTGTAATTACCTACTTATAGTTATTAGAAAGTGAGATCTGGTCGACTGAGATCCGAGGTTGTTCTGGTATGCAGATATAAAAAAAGTTGAACACTAGAAGAAATACAGCATGCATGGGGCAAAATAAGCTGTGAGGTAGTGTACAATTCTCCCTAATTAATCTGGTCCAAACAGGTAGAGTAATGCTTAACTGTGAATGCACTAGACATTGAAACAGATGTAGAAAATCCTGATCCTGCTCTGAAATAAAAAAACAGTCCTGCCAAGTATCACGCATCAGACGTGACACTAACGCATTTCAGTGTGGTGCTCCGCATCACCGCACTGAAATGCGTTGTCACGCATAATGCATAGTGGCAGTCTCAGGTGTACATGATGGCTGCAAACGTGAGTGTGGCAGCTGGCTGCAGGCACTGCCTGTGGTCTGCCTGTGCCGGCGCGCTGCTTCCGTGTTCTTGAGGCAGTGATCCCATCTAAGCTATGGCCTGCCAGTCCCAGGCTCTCTGCTACAATATATCACCTGCGGCCGCGGTGCCGCGCGGCTCTGGAGTCAGCCTGCCTGACGTCAAGTCCGTTGCCCAATGAATAGCTAGGGCTCCGCAGGGGTATGTCACATCCTGCTGGCTCCGAGAGCGGGGAGTTTATTGTTCAGAAAGGCGCCAAGGCGGCCGTAAATAATTATGGGGCAGGCAGCGCTGTTGCTCGCACATGTAGGCCCGGCCACACTGTGTTGTAGGCCATTATAATCAAGGCCGCCGCAGCATTCACTTAAAATTTCCGAGCCGGCCGCAGAGAGAATTGTGCAGTGACGGGTACGGAGCCATGACTGACCGTCACTGTCAGGTCCAGGTCTCCGTGAGGACAGCAGCAGCCTGGACCGAAGTATAAGGCAGATTGCCGTGGGGGTAGCTCACTCGTGGCATGAGCACCCAGCAGCCTTGTTGCAGTGCAAGTCACCGTCCGGCGACCGTGCCAATCACGCTTCTGGCTGAAATTGCCGAGCCGACCAACAGAACAAGCCTGGGGTCCGAGTCAAGTAGACAGTAGAGTCAACAACAAGTAAGTAGAACACCCTCCCCATGTGACAGTACACAGTGCGTCAGAGATGTGTTAAATTTGGCAGCGCTGCCTGCAGTTGGAGTGGGAGGCTGCAGTGCTCACGAGACCTGACTGTCGTTTGTGAGTGTTGTAACTCACTGTCATGGATGATGTTGTGTTGGGGCCTCTCTCACTGGCGATGGAAGGTACACTGCACTCCGTGACCGTCACCCCGCCGCGAATTGCTGAGGAAGGGAGTGACTTTGCAGCGGCCTGGACTGGACCAATTGCTGTGGCTTGCGGCCTCACAACTGAGTGCGGCCGAGTGTGTTAATTAAATTTGCTTTTTAGTGGCAGCACGCGATCAGCTGCTGCAGTGCCAGTCGTATTAATAGCTGAAGTTCTTCTACCCTGTGCTATTTTTTATACTCTTTTGGACTGATGTAAAACACTGGTCAGTCCTGAAATAGCTCATGGAAAACACATCTTGGTATCTGGTGAGATAGTCACTCTTAGAAAACATGTTTCCCCTGTAGCCCCTTTGAAACAATTTCAAGCATACAGTACCCCAGAAGCGGCTCTAGAAAGATGAGCGTTTCAGAAATAATAATCCCTAAGCGAGGGTGGGTGTTTGTTTTTTACACAGCATCTAATACGGGCAGGCACCTGTTTCCAAGCAATCCTATTTTGTGGGTAACGGAGCTGAGTACATGAAGATCGGGTGATTTGACAAGGATCACACAATATTGATAAGTGGAGAGACAGACCGTGACTCACGGAGGTTTCCAGATTCTGTGCAGGACAATTTATTTTTGGGACAAGATCTTAGAGCTTTTTATTGCTCAAATACGTGTAATTTCATATATTTACATGTTTCCCTAGTCTTTGATACTTGATTTTGCGCACGAGAAAGTGTCACTCATATTCCTTGAAATGTCACTCATAATTGCACTGAAATTATGAAAATGTCACACCTAGCTATCTGAAACCTTGGCAGCTATGAAAAAACATGCTGTTCCTTCAAAGCTAGGTTTAAAGATTCACAATCTACATTCAAATGGGTGCAATTTCTGATGTTTCCTTCGTCTTCATTGCTCGATTTTGCTCCTGAGAATGTGTCACTCATAGTCATTGAATGTCACTCATAATTTCACTGAAATTATGAAAATGTCACATAGGCAACCTGAAACCTTGGCAGCTATGGCTCTACTAACAAAAGAGTAGAGCAAGTTTAAAAACACAGTGTGTACTTTCTGAAAGTACACGCTGTGTTTTAAACTTGCTCTACTCTTTGTTAGTAGCTGCGGCTGCGAGAGAGATTGTGGGCTTTTGTTTAAGTATTCATGTTAATCACAGCTCCTTCACGAGCTGTGATTAACATGAATACTTAAACAAAAGCCCACCATCTTCCCCGCACCGCGCTTTACTAACAAAAGGGTAGAGCAAGTTTAAAAACACGCTGTCCTGCACATCTAACCTGGGCTTCTATTGGAATTCTATAACGCATATTAGCAAGCCCATTATCGCCGGTCTTGCTAATATGCCCCTAAGTTCTATATTATATGTCGTTTGACTGATGTTGTTCTGGCTTTTTTGCTTTTAGGTGCACAAAGACTGAGGAGGAGGTGTGTCATCATTGCCCGTTGCACTGCCAGACAGACATCCTGCTGCTGTACACAACGTGACGTGTGACCTGACCAGACATCTCTGCAACTGAGTGCTGCTGACATCTGAAGAAGAAGATGGGCCCAAAGAAAGCAGGTACCAGGTCTTCTAGTGCCAAGAAAGTTGCTATTGAGAAGAAGGAACAGAAGAAGGAAGTGACACTTAAGTCTGGTGTGCCGCCCAGTACATTTTTTTGGGGAAAAAAAATTACGCCTGCAGCAACGGTGTCCGGGGGCAAGCTGGGGGCAGCACCTCCGCATCAGTGGGCCCAACCCACCAACCCAGGCCCAATCACATGAGTGTGGAAGAGGTAGCCAGCCTAATGGTGGAAAGCAGTGATGCTGAGCCTGAGATAAACTTATCGCTATCTCAAAGTAGTACCCAATCAACGCAGGAGGAAACACAGCAGATAAGTGGTCAACAACAACAGCCGCAACCACCGCCCGCAATAGTAGTTGTTGTTCCTCCCGAATTAGGGGCAGTTCAGGAAATTGAGCCTCATGCAGAGGTAGAAGAAGAAGCCACTCATTCGGAAGATCCATTGTCTTCCAAATCTCCAGCAAGGAAAAGGAGGGGTAGTCCATCAAGTTCTTCGCCAAGCCCCCTTCTGATGATCTAGATGCCACTTGGAAGCCACAAACTGAGTCTGAGAGGGAGCCACGTCCCAAGACCAAGCTAGGGAAAAGGAAGGTTCCAGAAAGCCTTACACTTATGGAGGTCGATGTAGAACAGCAGGATGATGATGATGAGCCAGTCATCACGAACATCACTCCCGGCCCCGAGGAGATGGAGACCAACATTATTACCCTATCCAAAATTGCTGCGAGGGATGTAGCACGCATACCTCCACAGGTAACACCACCAACACGACCTACAGCTTCCATATTTGCATTAGCAAAGGCCCGGCAGCGACCTACATCCACCAGCACAACCACCACCTCAGTAGAAGTAGGTAGTGGTACAGCAGCAGCACAGAGTCAAATTCAACACACACCCTCCAGTTCATCCGCCATTGGAAGTGGCAGGTCCTCCAGCAGGAGGCCAAAGTTAAGCTCCCCAGTTTGGGACTTCTTTATGGTTAGCGAAAAGGAGGAGAACATTGCTATATGCTCCATTTATGGTACCGGAGGCCAAATGACCCATCTGAAAAAACACCACTTGATCAGCTGGGAGGACCACCTTCGCGACATAAAAAATCTGCAACCATTGGTGTTGGTGGGGATAAAGGATTAGAAGATCCGATCATGGTGGAAGAGGAAGGACAGGGAGACATTCTCTTTGGTAGTGGTACACAAGGTGTCCCTGACCCCAGCAGTGCAGTGTTGTTAACGTTGCACACATCTTCAGCAACATCTCAGTGGCACAAGAGTAAGAGTCAGCCTGAGACACCAAGGACAAGGAGTACCGCAATTCAAAAAAGTGCGTTGAGCATAAGAGAAAGGAAAACCATGCAGCCTACCATTATCAGCATGTTTGGTGGGGAGGGGCAGTACGAACGCAACCACCCAATAGCACGTTTGTACAATGCGAAGCTGGCTAAAATGTTAGCACTGGACCTTCTCCCTTTTTCTTTTGTTGAAGGGGAGGGTTTTCTGGAATTTGTGTCAACCATCTGCACAAAATGGCATGTTCCCAGCCGCTACTATTTTGCCAGAGTTGCTGTTCCAGCACTACATCACGACATGCTGGAATTGCTTGGAAAAGCTTTGAAGCAGAGTGCTGTTCAGAGTATCCACCTGACAACAGACATGTGGACCAGTTGCCAAGCCACTGATTACATGTGCATCACTGCACACTGGATCTCTTTTGCGGGGGTTAGAGAACAGATATCTGCTGGTGTTGACGCTGCTGAGATTTTTCATGCCACTCGCAAACATGCAACTGTAGCCATGTTTGCCATGGAGAAATCTCATACTGCTGCAAACATTTTGGAAGAGTTTAACAGCAAGGTCTTTGAGTGGCTGCACCCAAGAGGGCTTAACATTGGTTTTGTTGCCATGGACAATGGCAGTAATGTAGTTAGGGCCATGGAAGATGGTCGCTATTTCAGGGTCCCGTGTTTGGCACACTGCATTAACATTGTTGTTCAAGACTTTTTGAAAAATGAATCCAAAGTCAGCAACTTACTGGCCACCTGCAGAAGAATATGCACACATTTCAGCCATTCTTTTAAAGCCCGGAAGCAGCTGAGGGTCATTCAAGGAGCATAAAATGCCAGTCAAAGCGCTCATCCAGGAGGTGCCAACACGTTGGAACTCAACTTATTATATGCTTGATCGTCTGTTTGAACTGTACATACCACTCAATGCTTATGTCATGCAAAGATTAGGGGAACCTACTGTGAGAGGCATGACCGTTGAGATGGGTCAATGGGACCTCATTAAATGCCTGACTGAGATGCTACTTCCTTTTGAGATATTCACACGTGAAGTCAGCAGGGAAGACTGTACTATGGGCCAAGCTATCCCATTGTTGCACATGCTAGAGCAACAGCTGAAGGAGGTGTCTGAAACGTACGCAGGTGTGGATAACAAACAAGACGCATATCATTTGGCGGAGACCTTAGCCGCTCGCTTCTCTGAAAATACAAGGATTCAAAATAAAATTTTGTCACAACCACATTACATTAGTGCCACAATTTTGGATCCACGGTACAAAGTATTTCTGAACAGCAAGGCAGTAATTCCTTTTTTGGAAGTGGATGTTGCCAACTACAAAACTTTGATAGCTAAGGAAGCCACTATTTTCGAAAACGAACGGCTGTTAATTGCAGGCCCCCCAAACCAGGCCATAACAACAAGTACTAGAGGGCATCCAGAGTCAAGTTCTACTTCGGAGCCTGAGGGCAGTGCGTTTGCCTCTCAGCAGTCACCTACACCAACAATAACATCAACAACAGCAAGAACAGGATCATCCACAGTACAATGTGCAACTGATTGGTTTCTACGGCAGGGGTATGGTAAGTCCAGTGCTGATGCAAAGGCAAAAGAGGCCGAGCACATCGGAGCACCCCTGAACATTGAGCGGACGGTCCAGGCCTATCTGGATGACCCAACAGAGGTCTTCATGGATCGAAACCCATTGTTGTATTGGTATGGGAAAAGAAGCCAATGGACAGTGCTCAGCAGGCTGACGATAAAGTATCTGGCTTCCCCTGTTGCAAGTGTCTCTTCAGAGCGTGTTTTCAGTGCTGCTGGTGCCATTGTAACTCGAAAGGACCAGTCTCTCGGCCAAAAGCGTGGAGAGGTTAACCATGATCAAAATGAATCAGCACTTTATACCATCGGATTACAAAATATGTGAATCACAGCAGGAAGAGGAGAGCGACTTGGATGACGTAAATAGTGCGTTACAGGACCTACTTCTGTGCGAACCACCAGAGTTTGAGGACGAGCTCCTCTTCCCTGACAACTAGGCTTTCAAAGTGTTACTTTCTTCCTTCCTTTATGTGTCTGTGTATCTGTCTTTCTGGTTCAAATCAAATCACAACAAATCCATCACCACCGTCTTCTCTTTTTATTTCCCTATTGGAGCTGTACGTCTGTGCATTTAACTGTCCACTCTTCAGAGTCCTGCTTCATCTTCCTGTCTCGCCCTAGTACATTTCCATCAAGCCAGACATTGGAGTACAAGAAATGTTGCCTTTAACATTAACAGTCCCTCCATAAGAAGTGAAACGTGACTATAGCTATCCTCCGTTTTGTTTCCGAGCCGAAAATCATCATTACTGTCCGAAGTCTACAGCCTCGGCAGGCATCCAAAGCTCCTCACTGTCAGGACAGAAGGTACTTGGCAGAGAAAGACAAGACTCTTCGAAGAAACTTGCTGACATTTGTGCAAACTCAATTGACCAGCAATGAGCGCTACCCAGGCAGCGGCCCATCATCATCACAGTGCTGACCATGTGAAGCAACTTAAACAGTGACAAAGTGCCACAGATGAATAAGACGGAAACCGAAACAGCGACTAACACTCGAAATGAATGTGGACTGGAGTAATGATGAGGCTACTGCCCCGTAAAAAAAAAAAAAAAACACACACCTGTCAGAACTAGGCATCTGATGATCTGACAGCCAAAGAGAAGAGCAAGACAGGTAATGATGGAATGCATTGGATGCTTGCTGACTCTGAGCAATTGCTGTTGTTTGTTGTGTTGATGTTGTGTTGTGCATGAAGTCGAACTCTACTCTACTAGTTAATCTACAAAGTGACTGAAGTGACACTTAATGTTTCCATTCTTGTTGTTTAATAACCAGATTGTACTCCTACTACTGCAGGTGCAGGGCTGCAGGCCAATATCTGTTGCAATTTTTTTATATGGAATATGGACTTAATCGTAGTCACTACAGACTGAGTTGGAGTTGGACAACACGTACCACAACATGATGATGACCATACTATCTTTGCACGCAGTCAGTCAGTTGGATCGGAGATGATTCAAGGAATAACTGCGTTTCATGAAGTGGCATAAGGTAAACATAAACACAACAATTCAACAAGAAAGTAAACACAGCAGACCTACATGTCCATGTTGTGGTGGAGTCGAGTCAGTGTAGTTATGTGACAGACAGCGGCGCATTGATTTTGTCACTTAATTTTGAAAATGCAAAGTTGCTAATATATGCCTTTTGTCTGGCTCTGTCAAAAATTAAGGTAAATGGAGGTTGGGTCACAGGCTGGTGCTGTGGTGGGCCTGTTCTGTCCTGTTGTTGTTGTAGCTTAATGCTGTAAACGGAATATACACAATATATCCAAGCCGCCTCAGTCTGAAAGTGTTCTCTCTTCTCTTCTTGGACTCCACCGTAATTGATGCTTTTTTATATTCATTGATTTTTCAATACCCCTTTTGTTTTTCCATCTAGACGTTACAGGCCGGCCTTTACCCTATGCTATACTGGGAGACTCAACTCACATTTACCTTACCAATCCGCATCAGGAAGGCAACCAAGATTGATGTGCGGAGCGTCCATGGAAGATAGGACCAAGAGGAAGGACGAGATTCAACTCCACAATTTGACTAGGATAATACAGTAACTTTAGTATCATTCATCTTTTAATTAATTGGAATCCTTTTTCTCTTCAATCATTACGACTGTGTGTTGTTGTTGTTTGTTTGCTAATTGATCCCTACAACTATTTTTTACTTTTCTTTGCTATCTTTAAAAGTAAGCCCAGTACAACATGGAATTTGGGTCTATGTCTGAGGGCATATATTACAGGCAAGGCAAATTGCATAGAATATACTGCTGCCCTGTACTGTCTTGTCTAGTAGGAGTTAGTAAGTACTACTCATTAACCATCAAGTTATCTTCATCATGCATGCATTGCCTTTTTCTCCCTTTATAGTTTTTTTGGAGAAGATCATTATCGTCTGCCAAGATTGTGCTTTGCTTTTGTTGTCCATGCGTACTGTTTTTCTTTCTCAAACCTTTCCCCAAACTCCCCTTCCCATCCATTCATCAAACCCTAACCCTCTTCCCCCGGGCTGTGATTTATATTGAGGTGTAATGTGACTACATAAAATGTACACCAATTGATCACACACTTGCTGGGGCAGATGTGGTAAAAGCAACACTAATTAAATTTCAAGGCAGGGCGAGGAGCTTCTTCTGCTTGCCCACCCATGCTCAGTCTATGTGCAAGCCGTCACCGGCTAATAGTACATCATAATTAATTGCCAGCATTGATTGGATTCATCATCAAACTCCTACCACACAGCAGTAAAGGTTACGAATTACGATTGTGTTAAGTTAAGTGACTCACTCGACACAACTACAGTTTGTAACTTCTTGTACTAGGCTGTCCCCGCCAACATTATGTTTTATTTGACTTTAGCAGTTGCAAATGCAATATTGTTTGTTTGGCAGTCTTCTTCTGTACTGTATTTGACTTTGTTCTACTACTCCTGCCACAGTCGCTTTTAGGCAAGTGACTGTCTCTTTTTATTTTTAGCAAATGCTGCTGGCAGTGTCTACTCTACTACTACCACCACAACCATGGCATCTTCTCCATTCTCTTGGGAAACCATGCAGCCATCGCTGTGCCGAACGTAATCATCATCAATCACAGGTAAGATAAGTTTGGTGGGAGGTATAATGGACTAGGAGGAGAGACTGACAGTACTAGTAGGACAAATCACTCAGTGAGGGGTACCGCATCTATCTGTTTGTGTTACATCATCGGCAGATTATTTAATCAAACACTGGCTGCGGCCCTGCAGCAGCAATGAAAGAAACCATGTGACGTTAATTTGTAAAACAGTAACCCCCCACAAAACATTAACATTGTATGTTGAAGTATAAATATAATTTATTACCCTAACAAAAATAAACTATCCCACACCTGACCCACCCCTCTCCCTAACCCCAACCAATGTCCAAAACGAAAAAAAGTCCAAAGAATGTCCAAAGTCCAAACCCCAACGCCCAATTCCCACCCACCAACAAAACGAATAAAAAAGGGGCAATGCAACAGGGTCCTATATTATATTCGGCGGGCTTTAAGGTGTTTGTCCACCAGAATTTTAACCCGCTCCTCGAGTTGCTCCTCTAGCCGTGCCACCCGGAGGAGAATCTTGCGTCGAAATGCCCTGCAGTGGCATCCAGGGTGGGGGACAGCAGTGCTGGTTGCAAGAGATTTGCGGCGGGCAGCTGCCAGACTGCGGCACCGTACCACTGGAGGTCTGGCCTGGCTGGGGCCCGGGGCATCGGACGAGGCTGCTGCTGCTGCTGCCGCCTCCTCCTCCTCCTCCGCCTGAGCCACCAGCCGCCGGTACTCGGCACAGATGGCCTCCAGTTTCCGGTGCCGGGCCCTGGCTGCCAACTCCTTCCGGGATGGTTTGCCTTGGGAAGGAGTACTATCTATATCAAGAAAGAAAAAGAATATTGTTGTAAGCAGTACTCTTAGCAAAACAGTAACACAAAATTAATTCAACACATAATGGCACAGTAGCACTAGCAAGAAGCACAGTACATAACATTTCTGGTATAATAATCTATCTATCCTCCCACTTCCTCGGCCTGTAACATTTGTGGGAGTTTCAGGCATTATACTAGCACTATGGACTCCAGTACACCAGTCTTCTTCTTATCTCTACTAGTTTAGCTAAATGACATAACCTGGTTGTAGCCGGCATGCCAGCTCGGTCATCTATGCTTGCACCCAAGACAAACATACGAGTCATCATGACGCAGACTCACGTTAGTTTGATTTACTAATGTATGCAGGTGGGGAAGCTCGTATTTATTTTTCTATTACGGGTGGCACTGGCCATACTCTCTCTGTTACATGAAGCAGGGCAATTGGTCAATTTCACTTTAACAGTGCCCTGGCTACTACAAAAAGGCAGATTATATAACTGATCCAATGATCATTGCTTTTATGGGACGACGACATAAGGTCAGTAGCGTTCGGTGGTGGGACTCGGGGAGTGCTGCCGGGCGGTGACGTAGGGAGGGGCAGGGTGGGGGGTAGTAAACTATGGATTACGGCTAATTACAGGTAAGTAAACATATAAAGAAATAAAAGTAATTTTGTTGCGCCCACTGCATCGCTTTTGGCGGTGCAGTGCGCACAATGAAATTCGGTTTATTTATTTTTATGTTTACAGTAAACTTACCTGTATTTGGCCGCGTAATACATTGTTTACTGCTACCCCCCACCCTGCCCCTACCCACATCGGCTTTGCTACTGTGGCGCGGTTTCTTTTACATTCCCTTAAAACTGTGCATCCCGTGACAGTCTCCACCTATGCTGTCTATGATGAATACATACATGCATCCATCCATTCTAAGTCAATGTCAATCATTCTTCTTAATCTCTCCACAAACCTTACTTTGTTTCGCTAACAACAACCCATGCGTCCACTCACTCCGTTGCTTGCCTTGGCTTAGAGTTTCACCCAAACACCGCTGATGATTCTTTCTATCCACAGTATCCACCCATACTGTGTCGCCCACCCAGGCAGGCATCCGTTCTTCTTTCACCTTCCACCCATCCTTCAACAACACATGCATCTGATTCCTATCAGCCACCTATATCCATGCTTCCAACGTATCCTTCTCTGCCAGTCATCAATCATATTAAATCTCGCCCGTCCTTCCTCCTTCCACCCTTCTTTCCCTTTTTATTCAACACATCCATCAAGGTCATCTGATCTGACTTTTAGTCTCCTCCATAAAACTTTCACAGCTGATTTGGAGTGAGATAGAAGAGGCCATTGGTTAATCAAGTCACGCTGGTAATGCTATTGCTACTGCATTGCTAATGCTAAGTAAAGGGTGTCTTCTCTTCTTCAACCGTTGTATAATGTTCACTACAACTTCATACCTAATAAGTCTCAACAACAGTACAGTGAGTGAAGTCACTCAACACCCTTCCAGCTAGTGCAATGTCAATACGTAATGAATATAACTTACCATCGCCCGCCACTGCTGCTGGCTCACACCCTGTAGCTCCTGCAGGTGCCGCATCTCCTTCCCCTCCGGAATGGCCGAATCGCCGCTGGCCCCGCCGGCACTGGTGGTCGCTACTACGCCTAGATAAAAACATGACACATTTTTAGATGCCTGTGTACACCTCCCCTATTTATATTTCTTCTTTTTCACTAGCAAGATTGAAAAAAAAAGTTAATACATACATATTATTATACATCACATTCAGTAGTCCAAATCGGGTACTAGACTCAGTAGACACTAGTAGTGTTATGGTCCCTAGGGTCATTATTTGTTATACTATACTCTACTCTTTGCAAAGTTAGCCTGAGCCATGCAACCATTTTTCGCTTCATGTCTTTTGCGCATGTTACCTCGCAGCTTGTTGTGCAGTAACAGTAAGACGCCTTTTAGCCCACATGAGCACATACAGCTACTGTCTGAGCGTTGCGTACAAGAGGTCGAAAAACAAGCCACTTTGTTATGGAGTTCGGTTAGTCCCTATTGCTTAGCCATAAGTAACATGTTACACTTTTTTGGCAGGACTGACAAATGCTTGCATTATACTATCTAACGTGCATCATTTTTCTCAGGCAGAAGATTTCCTTCTACGAACCAGAGATTTGCAGAGCTTATGAATGATGCATGTAACCAGTAATTCTACGTTCTACGGTGAGGAGTCTCACAGAATTCTCACAGATCTTTTGTCTATCATCAATCATCATGCACTTGTAACAATGCTTATTGTTTTAATCTTATGCATTTAGCTGTTGGAGCTGGCTGGAGTACACTGAATTTTATAGAACAACATACAGAGCTTGTTAGTTGAAAATAAACCTTTTAAACTTAAACATAGACTCTGTGGTATTTGGTGTGGTGGTGGTGGAGGTGGTGGACTTACACGAGTAAGTGAGCTAAAGGGTGTTATATTATGTTCTGGGTTGTGTAATCTCATTGAGTATCTTCGGGTGGGGGTTCAGGGACCTAATGAGAGTGAGACACTACACTATAGCTAGTCGTTCAGGGGATTGTGGGTTTACTTCTGACTGAGGTGTGAGGAACGTCCAAGTTCCAAACTCCCATCACCAACATCCTATTTCCTTGTGCATAGTTCTGCATGGGGCTGTACAGAATCCACACATCAGTAGTAGTATGTACTATATCCTATCAAAAATAGTCAAATATCTGGTTGGGCATTTTGTTTGTGGTAATTGTCAAAGCCTCAAGATTAAGAAGCCTAGAAGAGGACAACCGAAAGGACTGGACTCAGCTATTGGTAAAACGGAGTTTTATTCAAAACCGTACAATAAAGAGTGGCAATGCAAACTGGGCAAGCTTAGCGACAGACTAATAGTAGTAGTACAGACATTCATAGCAGAGGCAGTTAGAACTTAGAGGCAGGGATAACCAGAATTTAGAAACAGATAGTCAAGTCAAGATCAAAGAATCTTTTGTAAAAA
This sequence comes from Calotriton arnoldi, assembly GCA_963921515.1. NCBI lineage: Eukaryota > Metazoa > Chordata > Amphibia > Caudata > Salamandridae > Calotriton > Calotriton arnoldi. Next base: position 120,709 of record CAWUFW010019775.1, on the reverse strand, counting down.
ATAGAATTAGGGAGTGGAACCATAATTAATAGTTCTGGAAAAATAAGGTGCAGTAAAAGTTAGGGCAATATAAATGTTAATATTATTAACCACTGGAGGACTTACTGGGACCAGCAGCAGGGCCCTCGGTAGAGGAGCGGTCCTCTGGTGGTTGTCCCGCCGACTCAGACCCCGTCTTCTTGCCCCTGGGTGCTGCAGATCAGTGATCATGTAAGATATAATAAAGAAAGACACAAACATTCATGATTGCTGTGAAACAAATAAATTATCTAAAAACGCTCAAAACGTTTTAGGAACCAAAAATTGCAATAAAATGGACCTATCTAATCCGATCGACTACTGGCTTGTGGGATTCACGGTCACGGACAGTCTACTTATTTGGGAACACTAATTCAGTGTTTCATTCAGATTGATTCAAATAAAATCCAGAACACTAACTAAGCCTAAGTATCACCTGACCTAGCCCACCTATTCCAGGCGGGCCAATTGTTCATTAAGTCTGCATTTCCATTTTTTGATTGCCCTCATAAATGCATATATGAGAAGGAGGACACATGCATAAATTGGTGCATAATGCATACACCAAATTGTTGGTTGGTTAAGACTGATGTTCTGCAGCTGAGTGACACTGCCAAGCTTACCACTCACTAAACAAACTACAAAAGGTTCTACTAGTAAGGACTGGGGTAAGCAGCACTCAGTGACAGAGGATGCGTCAGGCAGAGCGCTCAAAAATGATCAACTAATAACTAAACCTACTAACAAACTATCAATCCATCCACCACTATTTGACAGGAGGACAAAGGAAGGACTAGAGTCTCTCTAGAAATAGCATTACCTAACTGAAGTTCTCTAAAGTAAACTCTTACATAATAATAAGGACAAGCGAGCGCAAAGTTGCAAACAAGTAAGAGTAGCGGCCAGCACCTGTGTCCTACAATCACAGAAGATTTTGAAACGTAAATTACCTGCAATGTAAGCAGCAGTATTCTTGTTATTTGTAAAAAATGTATACACAAATCACAATACTTATACTACTATATATATTAGCTACTCACCAAGCCCCACGACCTCGACACCTAGCAGGTCCAACAGGTCCTGCTCCCGGTCGAGGATGTCTGACCACCTGGTTATGGGTGCGCCGGACCCCTGAGCAGCGAAAAACTGCCCGGCGCACCTTCGCCCACCGGCGGTGACGCTCCTGGGTCGGGTACCCGGAGCCTGGCCTGCCGCCTGCTGCCAAGGTCAAGGGGAGGTGGCGCTGAAGAAAAAAAACAAGGGCGGCCACCTCCGCCTCAGTAAAAAGCTGGCGGGCTTGCACCCCTGCAGGGCGCAGTCTGACGCAAGGCAGGCGGCGGCTCTTGGGCGCACGTGCCTTGCCCTTCGAGCCGTCACTGCTGCCCTTCACCATGGTTCTGGGGTGGGACTGGGAGGAGGCGGAAAAGAAAAGTTAGAAGGGAAAAATAAAGTTAGGGGAAGAAGTAGGAGCTTAAAGAAGAAAGTTATATAAAACAGTCGAAAAGTAAAAAAACACAGTAAAAAGTAGAAAAAAATGCAAAATATAGACTTAGGCAGAGAGAGAGATAGATAAGAAATAAAGAAAAATTGAAAAACAGTGTAAAAAACTAAGGATTGCAAAGATTGAGGGAGGATAGGAAAGCAGGCCCAGAACCATAGCATAGAGTGAAAAACAAGATGGCCGCGCCCATCGCGACCGCGTGGGTAAGTTCGCGCAATATTTCTCACCGAGCACGCAAAAAGCGTCGCGAACACGTACGACGCGTTCCCGAACATGAAATGCGCATCGCGAGCATGCTATACGTGACCCGGAACAGGAAATAAGGCATCGCGAACGGGCGGGACAAGTGAAAAACAAGATGGCCGCGCCCATAGGCGACCGCATGGGTAAGTTCGCGCCCCCGAGCATGCAAACAGCGTCCCGAACACGCACAACGCGTCCCCGAGGAAGAAAAACGCATCGCGAACGGGCACGACAAGCAGCTACGCACGCACGCGAAGCTATGCGTAGCTCGCGTAGCGCTCCGACGTCTTCACGTAGCTTCGCGTAGCGCGACTACGTGAACTAAGCCCAGGGTTACTCTTTTACACGGTTCTTTATCAGATGTACAAAAAAAGTGTGATGATATTCAGTTCCGATATTTTGGTTCAGAAGAGCAGTGTATAGAAAGTGAAAGTTTGACAATTACAGATGTTGAAGAAGATGGGAAAGTGATTATGATTTATCAGTTTGAAGAAGAAATTGGAAAGTTTAACATAGTGTGCTCTGAAATTCCAAACTATGTTTGTGTTTGTTGTCGACGTACTAATTATAAAATTCAAACTAGGAATGTTGATTTGTATTTGAAATCAGAAAAGAAGAGTAATGATAAATGGAAAGAATTTGCAACTTGCTTGTTAGTGGAAGGTCAATTTGAGTTAGGCAGTGATCAGCGTATTTGTCAATATTGTTATAACAAATTAGAAGAGAACAAAATGCCCGCTAGAGCAGTACATAATAAGTTAGAATTAGTAGCTATTCCGGAGGAACTGGCAGATTTTAATACATATGAGTCAGTTCTAATTCAATCTGTTCATCCATTTCAAACTATAATTCGCATGGAGCCTAAAACAGGTAAACTGCCACCAACAGACTTACAAAGAGGGCTGAAAGGAAGAGTAGTATACTTACCTTTGGATTTTAAGAAAAATATTGAAATTGTTGGTGGAGACAAAGATGAAAATGAAGCAGTAGTCATTCTAGTAAATGGAGTACCAACAAAGAGTCGGAAAATATGGCAAGAATTTGTGGATGTTAAAAAACTTCAAAAGGCTACGTTAAATCTTGTGGAGAATAATATTTATTATAAAAGTGTAAATGTGGAAGAACAGGTAATAAGTTTGGAAGATGAATCTGAAATTTCAAGTGGTCAAATAGAGAAAGTAGACAAGTCAAGGAGTGAAGAGGTTTATGAACATTACACAATATGTCCTCTACATTCAAAAGAAGTAATAGGAAACAGTATTGAGTTTTTCAAATGAAAAAAGCAAAGGGAACTCCAATGAGTGTTTGGGAGAAAACCTTAGAAGCTCATTGTTTTCCACAGCTGTTTCCTACTGGAGAAGGTGGACGATATGATGACCGACCTGTACGGATTCCAGCTTCAGAATGTTGCTAAACAAGATTATACTCTGAAGATCCTAGATTCCAGCAGTGTATACCATATATATTTCACCTTTTGTTTGAAAGTGATCTGTCTTCTCTGTCCTATGCAGTGAACCACATACTGAAAACTGGAGTTCATCAATCACTTCTTTCAGCGAAAGAATTTGTGGAGAAAGTTCAACAAACAGATGAAAATTTAGAAGCACAGTTAATTAATTTGATGGCATGTCAACGAGGAACAAATGAGTATTGGTATCGTCGTCATGGAGAACTGAAGTGTATGTTACGGAACTTAGGTACACCAACATGGTTTGTACCACTTAGCTGTGCAGAGTATGCATGGGAAGATTTGCTTGAATTTCTACGAGAAGCAAATTCCAATGTAAAGAATGTTGAAATGAAGACACCTGGAGAACTGTGTTCTTTGAATCCTGTAAATGTGTGCAGATATTTTAATCATAGGTTTCAAGCTATGATGTCTTTCATCTGCAATAAAAAGTATCCACCTCTTGGAGAAGTTACCGATTTCTTTTGGAGAAAGGAGTATCAAGCGAGAGGTGCTCCTCATATACATATGCTATTGTGGATCAAGGATGCACCTAAATTTGGAACTGATTCAGATGAAATAGTATTGTCTTTCATTGAACAGTATGTGACATGTGAGATTCCAAGAGAAGGAGGAGATAGAAGCTTGAGACAGCAAGTTTTACGTTTCCAAAGCCACCGTTGTGGAAAGTACTGCCAACGAAAATACAAGTGTAAAGGAAAATTTTATACCAAGTGTCGGTTTGGATTTCCACGTCCAGTAATTTCTAAAGGAAGAGTAAATTCTTTTTTTTCTTCTGTAAGGCACACAATAACTCGCAAATCTCGAAAGAATACCTACAACTTGAAAAGAAGAGAACTGTCAAAGTATATTAATGACTACAATCCGGTTATTTTAAAAATCTGGAATGCAAATATGGACATCCAGTATGTTGCAGACAACTCAATTGCTGTTGCACGCTACGTTACATCATATATAATGAAATCTGAAAGAACCGAGATGAAAGAAATGTGGGAAGAAATTGCACAAGAGAAGAGCCTTAGCAAAAAATTGTACAGCTTTACTTTGAAAATGCTTTCCCACAGAGAAATTGGAATGTATGAATGTTCAGACCGCTTGTCCTCTTCGAGTTTATATTCAAAATCACGAGGGATCATTTGGGTAAGTTTAGGTCTTGCCTGCTCACAAAATAGAGTGTTGAAATCATTAGAAGAAATTGAATACTTAGCAGCAAATGAACCAGACAGTACAGAAATTCTTAAAACTAATATGTTGGATAAATACTATCCGAAAAGGAGTCGACATCTGGAACAGCTATGTCTGTATGAAATACTTCAACATTACAGCTTCAAAAGGAAAATATGCAGTACTTGGATGTCATGGATGTTTAGTAAAACACACAAAAGGTAACCTTATCAACCACAAGAAACTTAGTTATGAAACTCCAGACAAGCGAGAATTTTACTATTTAGCACTTCTCCAACTGTTCAAACCATGGCGTAGCGAAAGTGAATTACTTGGAGATTTCGACTGCTACGAAGATTCTTTTAATGCATGTAAAGATAGCATTGCATGTTCAATTTTCCCTACATATTTAAAAATGTTGAATGATGAAGTTGAACAGGAAAAGACTATTACAGCTGAAGTTGCAAATGAAAGTTCTCAAGATAGTCAAAGTTCTGGTCCATGTAGTCAAGATCCACTTGGAGAACCAATAGTGGAAAATGAAGCAGGGATTGCTATGCATGAAGTGGAAATTGCAATGCAACAAGCACAAGAGGAGAATATTACATTGGAAAAGTTAGAAGAACAAGTAAATATTGAACAGAAAGAAATATATGTACAAGTGAGAGAACAGATAGAACATGGTTTGTTGCATGAAAAAAAAAGAATGTGTATGTTCATCATTTAAACCTATTCTGATGTACATCAGTGGTCAAGCTGGAACGGGTAAAAGTTTTTACTTAAAGTTTTGACCAGTTATCTTAAAAAACTACTGGTTCACATTTATCTTGTGTGGTAACAGCTCCAACTGGATTAGCTGCACACAATGTTAAAGGAATTACTTTGCATAGATTACTAATGTTACCAGTTGAGCATGATAATAAATTAGAATATCAGAAGTTGTCTGGAGAAGCTTCTTATGAAGTGTCAAGAGTGCTGAAGAAGATGAAACTTTTAATTATTGATAGAGGTGAGCATGGTCTCAAACTTAATGCTTGCTTTCGTGCATTTAAGAGTGCAACAGGTATTAAAAACAGATTACGACGTTCTCTTTGGAGGAAAACATTTAATTGTATTTGGAGATCTGCTACAACTAACTCCTGTAAAAGGAGAACCAGTCTTTAAAACTCTTCTACATGAAGATACTAGGAAATCTTTGGGAAGTATTGGAAATGTGAATCTCTGGTTAAATTTTGAATATAAAGAACTCACTCAGAATATGCGACAAGCAAGTGATGAAGATTATGGAAATATTCTGAAAGATGTAAGAATTGGTGTTCTAAGCAAACATGGTAAACAAGCTTTACAAAGTCGTCTACTAAAGAACTTGTTTACAACTGAAAACACACCAGTAGCAGTACTGTACAAGAACATTGCAGAAAAAAGTCTATACTTTGCTTAATGCCTACACTAGAAGAGTGTTATACATTTAATCAAGAGCTTCTGAAATTGGAAAATCAAAAAATAGTTCACATTGAAGCTATTGATAAAATCGAGCATCAAGGAATAACAATTCTTCTTTTAAATAAATTACAGACTAAATTGGATTATTTGGAAAAGTCTGTATCAAAAACTGCTGGCTTAGAATTTTTTTTAGATGTATGTATAAACTGTCGGGTAATTTTGAGGCATAATTTGAATATAGAAGAAGGTTTAGTGAATGGAGCAATAGGGAAAGTTGTTGAATTTGTAAAATATCAAAACAGAAATGCAATTGAATTCTTGAAAATTAAATTTGATCAGATTACAGAGGTAAAACAAATTGAGCGTTGTGCTGTACGTTTTTTGCTGGTAAAAGACTTGTATGTTCGTAGAAAACAGTTTCCTTTCTGTGTAGCATAACCATTCATAAATCTCAAGGTTTAAGTGTAGATAATGCTTTAGTAAATGTTGGAAGAACTGTGTTTAAAGAGGGAATGGCATACGTTGCATTATCTCGAGTTAGAACATTGTCTGGTTTGTATTTAATTGATTTCGATGAAAACAAGGTTAGTGCTGATGTAAATTGTGTAAGAGAATATAATCGTTTAAGAAGACTTTATGCACCAACTTTAGGTGAATATCCTATTTATGAAAAACGTGCTGTGTGTTCAAAACGCAAACATGTTGATGAATCAAGTGTGGTTGAAAAGCAGAAAAAAATTCAAGAGAAAAGAAAAGATGCAAAGTAACAGAAAATACAAACAAGTGATGATGCTGTGGGATACCAATTAGAAAATGCTTCTGGTGTCAACTGCTATGGTAATGTTATTCTAAACGTTATATTTTATCTAGAAGATGTTTATGGTGAAATTATGGAAAGGCAGGAAAAAAGATTATGTTCTGCACTTTATGCTTTATTTCAACAATTGAGAACTGACAGAAGTAAGATCCATACTGCTTCTGGTATTCAACAACTCTTGGATACATGTACTGGATCTTTAACGTTCAGTCCTAATATACACCAAGATGCACAAGAGTTTCTGATGGTTATGCTTGGAGAATTAGAAGATGAAGGAATCCAAATTGAGAGTTTATTTGGACTCAGTTACAAATGGGATCACAAATGTGAACAGTGTTCATTAACTTCAAGTACTATAGTTGACAGAGAACGATTTCTATATTTAACAATACCTGACTGCAAATCTGTACCTTTTCCGAAATTAGTAAAAGAAGCAAATCATGATATGAAATGTTCTCGTTATCAATCAGAAATGTTATCTACATTATGCCTAGAAAGATATGGAAAATATCTAATTTTAATGCTACAATGCTGTAGACCAAATGGAAGAAAAGTGGAAACGAAAATTAAAAATGTTGTTGCTAGTCAAGTATCTATTTCTGGAAGAACTTTCACAACACTGGCTATTGTTTTCCATGCTGGAGCTACTACCACATGTGGACATTATACTGTATATTTAAAATGCAAAGATGGTTGGAGTCACTGCAACGATACACACTTGGAAATTAAACCGAGATTACCTTATGAATTACCCAACTCATACTTGATATTTCTGAAACAAAAATTTTAGATACATTATTCGGCCTAGAGGGAAAATGGGAAGATGCTTTAAGAAATTGATACTTGATGATTTAAAAAAAATGTCCACACATTATTTGGCCTTGAGGAAAAATGTGAACAGAAACTACACAGTAAAGGTAAGATTTAAAAATTGGAAATAGTATTGGATGTGTTATTTGTGTTGATTTGGTATTGTGGTTGAAAGAATTAGTCATTTGTTTTTTTTTAACAATCTAGTTGATTGTTTTTTTTCCCAGCTGTTTATGATGATACTACAGTGACATGACTATGAATAGTGAAGTTAAGGAGAATCTGATAACTGCAGAAAAAGGGAGAAAAATATGTTTTTAAAATGTTAAATTATGTTGTATTATTTGATAAGTAACACTGTAATTTGTGAAATATATTACATTACACAACAGTTTTACAGTTTATTTTATTTTCTGTAGTGGAAAAGTCAGAAAAAACAGTACTAATGACAAATAGCAGAATAGTAGTTTAATATTTAAAAAAACTTTCAAATTCACTGAAAAAACCATAGGTTTTACTGACGTAATAGTTAGAAATTAGCATTTAAAAACCTTTGAAATTCACTGAAGAAACCATAGGTTTTACAGACGTTATAGTTAGAAATTAGCATTTAAAAAACCTTTGAAATTCACTGAAAAACCATAGGTTTTACAGGCGTTATAGTTAGAAACTAGCATTTAAAAAACCTTTGAAATTCACTGAAAAAACCATAGGTTTCAGGGACGTTATAGTTCAGTTAACTATAACTCGCGCCCCCGCAATGCACTGCTAATGACGTCACATATTACATCATTCATGGCATGGTCAGTGACATCACTGATGACATCACTGATGACATCTCAAATGACATCATTGATGACATCACTGATGACATCATCCGTGTGATAATCTGATGCACCTCATCACACCCTAATATATCCTTTAATACACCCACTGTAAAATACAGACTACCATTTTCGAAACCATCCACACACCAATACCAGTTACTACATACTCACTCACTGATTCCTAGGTCTGCACACACATCCACTCATTCACCCATACAATCACTTATACATGCAGTCACTTATCAATACAACACTATCATATACACTCATACACCTATTCAGACACTCACACACCGCCACTCATCCATGGAGTTACTCACACACCTAGTCAGTCATGCATAGAATCAATCACACTCCCATTTACTCACCTAAACAGTTATACACACACCACCTATCTAATTCATACAGACAGTAATGCATAGTTACTCTCTTATGTAATCACTGATACAAGTACAGACTCATCCATACATGCCACTCTCACAATCACTCAGTCTCACATATAGTTATTTATATACACCATCACTCACATATACTGCCTTTTACATATGTAGTTACTCACATATTTACCACTGAGACATCCATTCACTCACCAACACACCCATATACACACTCACCCACCCATACAGTTGGTTCCACATGCACTCTTGAACCCATACACCCAGTGAATCAACCACTCACACATCTATGCACAGAGTCACACACCTCCAACCCACCCACACACACACTCAGTCCCCCATACAAATACTCAAGCAAACAATCAAGAACCCATATAGACACTCATGTAGCTACTGACCAACCCATGTAGCAGCTTACACAACAACAGACAGACTGATAAAGACATTCACACAGTTTAGCCCCTTCCCTGGGCCTCTATTGGCCCCGGGGACCCCATCCCCCGGGGCATGCCCTCTTTTGTTTGTATTTAAATATTTGGAGGGGGCTGCGTGGCCCCCCTCCTCAGGCCATTTAAGGCCCCGGGGACCCCATCCCCGGGGCCGGCCTTTACATTTTTTTTTAAATTTAATTTTTTTTTATTTTTGGGTAGGGGGCTGCGTGGCCCCCTCCCAGGCCACTAATAGCCCCGGGGACCCCATCCCCGGGGCCTGGCCACTCGTTGTGGACCGTGGGGGGTCCCCAATCCCCGCACGGTCCCGCCGTCTCCCCGCGTCCTGCGGGAGCCAGCATTGCTTTTCCATAAGGGGAGATGCTGACATGCAGCTCCCCTTATGGAATAGCAATCTGCTTTGCTTCATTGAAGCGAGAGCAGGTTTCCCTGCTCTCGCTTCAATGTAGCAAAGCAAGTTCTGCAATTACAGGACGGGAGCCGCGAGGCTCCCGTCCTGTGATTGCAAACAGCAGTGTCCCGGGGGTAGGCATCCCGGGACACTGCAGGAGCCGGCCCTGGGGGGTGGTGGTCCCCAGGGCCATCACAGGCTCCAGGAGGGGGCCGCGCAGCCCCTCCCTTCATTAGTAAAGCCCCGGGGAGGTGGTGGTCCCCGGGGCTTGGGGGGTCCGAAACGGACCCCCACATTTCTTTTCTTAGTGCCCTGGGGAGGTGGCGGTCCCCGGGGCGTGGGGGGGGTAGGAGCCCCCCCACACATGTCATTGTTAATTAAAAAAGAAGCCCTGGGGGTGGTGGTCCCCGGGGCTTGGCCCACCCGGGGGCAAAATAGCACCGAAGCGCGGGAGACCGCGCTTCGATTTTTTTTTATCGTCTGGATCCGCGCACCCAGCGCGTTTTTGCCGATTTTAAAAAAAAACAAAACATTTTTTTTTGGGCCCTGGGGGTCCTTGTGGGATCCCCTGAGCAGGCCTAGGGGGTCAGGTGCCCCCTTTTTGCATTTTGCGCTGTTGTTTTACTGCTTTCTTGTGCCTCGGTTGTACAGAGGAACAAGATGGCTGCCAACACTTCCTGATTTGCAGTGTTGACAGCCAATTAGCATACAGCTCGTGATCGGGACGGTACGCGGACCCTACGCGACCATAGATATATATGTGATTTTACTTTTGATTTTCTCAGGAACTACTGAACGGATTTACACCATTTAAGAAAAAGGCACGACTCTGAACCAAGGGCTACGTTTTTGCCAAATTTGGTGTAATTCCTTTCAGCAGTTCGGGCTGTAGCTGCGATGAAAGGCTCCTATGGAAAATTGCATGGGGAAAACGCGTTTTGGGACCCCCCTTTTTTCTCGGCCCCCACTTGACGAATCACCTCAAGACTTTCAGCGTATGAGCGGACCGGAGTGGGCCACAAAGTTTGAAAATTTCACGAAGATTCGTCAAACGGCGCCAAAGTTATTTCAAATAGAATGTTGCGGATTTCCTATGGAAAATAGGTCCTAACTATAACTATCTACTGGCGACCGCCAGTAGATAATATATATATGTATATATATGTATATATATATATATATATATTCACAGAAAGGCCACAGGTTTCAGGGACATTATAGTTAGGAATTAGCATTTAAAAACCTTAGATATTCACAGAAAAAAACACAGGTTTCAGGGACGTTATAGTTAGGCTGACATTTCACTTGTACAAAACCAAAGAAATTCAGCCTTTATAGTTAGCTGAGTTAACTATAACTTGCGCCCCCACAATGCACTGCTGATGATGTCACATATATTGCATCACTCATAACATGGTCAGTGACATCACTGATGACATTACTGATGACATCTCAAATGACATCACTGATGACATCATCCAGTGAATGAGTATTTCTAAAAGTTTAAGAATGTTATATATTATCTACTGGCGGTCGCCAGTAGATAGTTATAGTTACAACCTATTATCCATAGGAAATCCGCGACATTCTATTTGAAATAACTCTCTTGCCGGTTTACGTATCTTCGCGAAATTTTCAAACTTTGTGGCCCGCTCCGGTCCGCTCCTACCCTGAAAGTCTCGGGGATTCGTCAAGCGGGGCCGAGAAAAAGGGGTCCCAAAACGCGTTTTCCCCATGCACTTTTCCATAGGAAACTTTAGACACGGCTACAGCCCGAACTGCTGAACGGAATTACACCAAATTTGGCAAAGAGGTAGTTCTTGGTTCAGAAAGAACCTTTTTGTTAAATGGTGTAAATCTGTTCAGTAGTTGCTGAGAAAATGAAAAGTAAAAAGTTAGTGATATCTATGGCCGAGTAGGGTCCGCGTACCCTCAGCGCACCCTGCGCGCACCGTCCCAATCACGAGCTGCATGTTAATTGGCTGTCAGCTGGCTGTCAACATTCCGATTCAGGAAATGTTGGCAGCCATTTTGTCCCTCGGTAGAACCGAGGGACAGAAACAAGTGCGCAAAGCGCACAAAGGGGGCAGGGTAGAAACACCCTGACCCCCTAGGTTTGCTCAGGGGGTCCCACAAGGACCCCCTGAACAAAAAAAACCACATTTTTTTTTAAAAAAATCGGCAGGATGCGCTTCGATGTTAATTGGCCCCCGGGTGGCCCAAGTCCCGGGGGCATGGTGGGGTTAATTTTATGTGTGGGGGCCACAAAGGGCCCCCAAGCCCCGAGGACCGCCACCCCCGGGGCTTTTTTTTTAAATTAAAAACCTGTGTGGGGGCTCCAGCCCCCACATGCTCCCGGGACCGCCACCTCCCGGGGCACTAAACATTTAAATATGGGGTCCGTTACGGACCCAGAGCCCCGGGGACCACCACCTCCCCGGGCTGTGACCTGAATGGGAGGGGCCACGCGGCCCCCTCCTGGAGCCCATTATGGCCCTGGGGACCACCACCCCCAGGGCCGGCTCCTCTGCAGTGTCCCGGGTGCCTACCCCGGGACACTGTAGTTTGCTATGGCAGGACGGGAGCCTCGCGGCTCCCGTCCTGCCATAGCAAACTGCTTGGATATTGGAAGAGAGAGCAGGAAACCTGCTCTCTCTTCCAATATCCAAAGCCGACTGCTTCCACATGGGGAGCTGCATCTTAGCAGCTCCCCATGTGTAAAGCAATGCCGGCTCCCAAGGGACGCGGGAGCCGAGCGGGACTGTGGGGGCTTGGGGACCCCCACAGTCCCCAACGGAGAGGGCCAGCCCCGGGGGATGGGGTCCCCGGGGCAAGTAGTGGCCGGGAGGGAGCCATGCGGCCCCCTCCCCAAAGTTTAAAAATAATTAAATAAATAAAAACGGAAAGGCCAGCCCCGGGGGATGGGGTCCCCGGGGCCTTAATGGCCTGAGGAGGGGGCCACGCAGCCCCTCCAAAGAAAAGAAGAAAAATCGAGGCCATGCCCCGGGGATGGGGTCCCCGGGCCAATACAGGCCCAGGGAAGGGGGCCCCGCGGCCTCTTCCCGTTTTTTTTTTTAAATATTTAATTTAAAAAGGGGTAAGGCCCTGGGGATGGGGTCCCCAGGGCCCAAAAACATGAAAGGAAGGGGGCCACACAGCCCCCTTCAAGGGACAAAAAAAAACGATCGGGCCCGCAGGCCCCGCCCCTTCCTTCACCACTCTGCAAACGCGCCCTGGCGCGTTTGCAGAGGGGAACGAATCCCCTTGAATACTGGGGGTCCCTGGGGCCAACTAGCCCACCAGGAACCTCCAGTATACGCCAGGGGCTGCCTTGCAGAGAGGTGTACAGAGGCCACGCCCCTTTTACACCTCTCTGCAACGCAGCTCTGTGGCGCTTTGGAGGTATATGGTGGGCTAGTTGGACTCCAGGGACCCTCAGGATTCAAGGGGACTTAATCCCCCAACTTAAAACGCGCCACGGGCGCGTTTGCACAGTGGTGAAGGGAGGGGCGGGGCTTCAGGTGACATGTGTGCAAACAGGCCCGTGGCGCGTTTTAAGATGGGGAATTAAATCCTCTTCAATCCTGAGGGTCCCTGGGGGCCAACTAGCCCAACAGGTACATCCAGAAAGCGCCACAGAGCTGCGTTGCAGAGAGGTGTAAAAGGGGTGTGGCCTCTCTACACGTCTCTGCAACGCAGCCCCTGGTGCATATTGGAGGTTCCTGGTGGGCTTGTTGGCCCCTAGGGACCCTCAGGATTCAAGGGGACTTAATCCCCCAACTTAAAACGCGCCACGGGCGCGTTTGCACAGATGTCACCTCAGGCCCCGCCCCTCCCTTCACCATTGTGCAAATATTCTTCTAAAATCATCCGAAATACGAATTCCGATTTACTCACCTGTTATAAGGAGAGACCTCAGTGCTGCATCTTTCAGCCCAGTACTGGTCCTGAAAAGTAATTTTAACCGTACTTACCAGTAACTTGAATTTCCTTCCATAGGATATCATTGCCTGCTTTTTGCTGAAAAAGTTTCTAAGTGTTGATTTTTGAAACATACAAATATTCCTCTAAAATCAGCCGAAATACGAATTCCGATTTACTCACCTGTTATCAGGAGAGACCTCAGTGCTGTATCTTTCAGCCCAGTACTGGTCCTAAAAGTAATTTTAACCATACTTACCAGTAACTTGAATTTCCTTCCATAGGCTAACATTGACTGGTTTCACTTGGAAATTCTTCTAAGTGTGGAGTTTTGGAACTTTAAAATATTCATCTAAAATCAGCCGAAATACGAATTCCGATTTACTCACCTGTTATAAGGAGAGACCTCAGTGCTGCATCTTTCAGCCCAGTACTGGTCCTGAAAAGTAATTTTAAGCGTACTTACCAGTAACTTGAATTTCCTTCCATAGGATATCATTGCCTGCTTTTTGCTGAAAAAGTTTCTAAGTGTTGATTTTTGAAACATACAAATATTCCTCTAAAATCAGCCGAAATACGAATTCCGATTTACTCACCTGTTATAAGGAGAGACCTCAGTGCTGTATCTTTCAGCTCAGTACTGGTCCTGAAAAGTAATTTTAACCGTACTTACCAGTAACTTGAATTTCCTTCCATAGGATATCATTGCCTGCTTTTTGCTGAAAAAGTTTCTAAGTGTTGATTTTTGAAACATACAAATATTCCTCTAAAATCAGCCGAAATACGAATTCCGATTTACTCACCTGTTATCAGGAGAGACCTCAGTGCTGTATCTTTCAGCCCAGTACTGGTCCTAAAAGTAATTTTAACCGTACTTACCAGTAACTTGAATTTCCTTCCATAGGCTAACATTGACTGGTTTCACTTGGAAATTCTTGTAAGTGTGGAGTTTTGGAACTTTAAAATATTCATCTAAAATCAGCCGAAATACGAATTCCGATTTACTCACCTGTTATCAGGAGAGACCTCAGTGCTGCATCTTTCAGCCCAGTACTAATCCTGAAAAGTAATTTTAACCGTACTTACCAGTAACTTGAATTTCCTTCCATAGGATATCATTGCCTGCTTTTTGCTGAAAAAGTTTCTAAGTGTTGATTTTTGAAACATACAAATATTCCTCTAAAATCAGCCGAAATCCGAATTCCGACTTACTCACCTGTTATCAGGAGAAAACCCAGTGCTGCACCTTTAGCCCAGCACTGACCCTGAAAAGTAATTGTAACCGTACTTACCAGTAACTTGAATTTCCTTCCATAGGCTAACATTGACTGGTTTCACTTGGAAATTCTTCTGTGTGGAGTTTTGGAACTTTAAAATATTCCTCTAAAATCAGCCGAAATACGAATTCCGATTTACTGACCTGTTATCAGGAGAGAACCCAGTGCTGCATCTTTTAGCCCAGCACTGACCCTGAAAAGTAATTTTAACCATACTTACCAGTAACTTATATTTTCTTCCATAGGAATCCATTGTCTGGTTTTCAGCAAAAAGTTTCAAAGTGTTGATTTTTACAAACTACAAATATTCCTTAAAAATCACCTGTATGACTTAAACGCATTCTTTCAACTGTTTACAGGAGATGCACCAGTGCTGGATCCAGGATCCAACACTGAGTAAGAAAAAGTAACAATAACAGTTTTTACCTGCTAAGTGAATTTCCTTCCATAGGATAACATTGGTGACCATATGAGAAAAAGTTTCTAAGTGTCAACTTTTAAAATACAATAATATTCCTTAAAAATCAGTACTGTAACCAAAACGCTTTTACTCAACTGTTTACAGGAGATGTCCCAGGACTGAATCTAGGATCCAGTCCTGTGGTTAGAAAAGTAATCCATAAAGTAACTAATTGCATTTAACTAGAAATTCACATTGAGCTGAATGTTGCATTGTGTTTGAAAATGTGTTGCCCATTGCAACAACTGTAACTACTGTACTTAAAAGTCTATTGCCTATGTGCAAAGTATTTAAACTAAAGTAATTCATTCTGAGAAAGTATTTTTGTAATGTAATGTATAATGTAATTACAATGTAATTTAAAAAATAAAATATGTAAAAAAATTGTTTCTAAAAATGTAGTAAATCAGTATGAAAAAAATTAATATAACAATTAATACATTTAAAAATTGTCATTTACAAAACCTTTGAAATTCACTGAAAAAACCATAGGTTTCAGGCACGTTATAGTTAGAAATTAGCATTTAAAAACCTTTGAAATTCACTGAAAAAACCATAGGTTTCAGACACGTTATAGTTACAAATTAGCATTTAAAAACCTTTGAAATTCACTGAAAAAACCATAGGTTTTAGGGACAGTTATAGTTACTTGGACATTGCACTCATACAAAACCCGTGAAATTCCCCGTTATATTTAGTTCAGCTAACTATAACTCGCGCCCCCGCAATGCACTGCTGATGACGTCACATATTACATCACTCATGACATGGTCAGTGACATCACTGATGACATCACTGATGACATCTCAAATGACATCACTGATGACATCATCCACGTGATAATCTGATGCACCTCCTCACACCCTAATATAACCTTTGATACACCCACTCTAAATTACAGACTGCCATTCGCAAAACCATAGACACTCCAACACCAATAACTACATACCCACTCACTGATTCTTAGGTCTACACACACACATCCACTCACTCACCCGTACAGTCACTCATACTTATGGTCACTCAGTACAGGACTATCATATGCACTCTTACTCCTATATAGACACTCAAACACCGCCACTCATCCATAGAGGTACTCACACACCTAGTCAGTCATGCAAATAATTAAACACACTGCCATTTACTCACCTATACAGTTATACACACACCAGCTCACTTAATCATACAAATACTAGCACATTGTTACGCTCTTATACAATCACTGATACAAGCACACACTCATCCATACAGCCACTCTCACAATAACACACTCTCACTTATAGCCATTTAAATACTCTAACACACATATATACTGCCTTTCACATATGTAGTTACTCACACATGTACCACTGGGACATACATTCACTCACTAACACACTGTTACACACACTTACCCACCCATACAGTCTATCACAGATGCACTCTTGAAACCATCCACCCAGTGAATCACCCACTCACACATCTATGCACAGTCGCACACACCCCATCCACACAAACACTCAGGCACCCATACAGATACTCAGACAACAAATCAATAACTCTTATAGACACTCATGTAGCTGTTCACAAACCCATGCAGCCACTTACACAGCAACAGACAGATACAGACATTCACCCAGTTTAGTCACTAACCCATGCATTCAGTAAGATACGTTTAATCACTCACTTATAGAATTAGTCACGCACCTACTAAATCATCCATACAGACACTTATACACCCACTCATTCTTCAAAACGCCTTTCCCTATATATATTAAAAATATTTAAACTTTACAGAAACACACAGTCACTGGATGATGTCAACAGTGATGTCATTTGAGATGTCATCAGTGATGTCATCAGTGATGTCACTGACCATGTCATGAGTGATGTAATATGTGACGTCATCAGCAGTGCATTGCGGGGCACGAGTTATAGTTAGCTGAACTAACTATAACGGGGAATTTCACGGGTTTTGTACGAGTGCAATGTCCAAGTAACTATAACTGTCCCTAAAACCTATGGTTTTTTCAGTGAATATATATATATATATATATATATATATATATATATATATATATATATATACATATATATATATATACGCCAAGGTGTATTGAAGAAGGAATGGGTGTATGAGTGTCTGAATGGATGATTTAGTGGGTGTGTGACTGACTGTATAAGTGAGTGACTAAATGTGTCTTAGTGAATGCATGGGTGAATGACTAATCTGTGTGAATTTCTGTACCAGTCTGTCAGTTGATATGTAATTGGCTGCATGGGTTGGTGAGTAGCTGCATGAGTGTCTATATGGGTTAATGATTAGTTGTCTGAGTATCTGTATGGGTGCCTGAGTGCCTTGGTGGTTGGGTGGGGGTGACTCCCTGCATAGATGTGTGAGTGGGTGATTCACTGCGTGTATGGGTTCATGAGTGCATCTGTGAGGGGCTGTATGGGTGAGTGAGTGAGTGTATGTCTGTGTTGGTGAGTGAATGGATGTCTTAGTGGTATATGTGTGAGTAACTACATATGTGAAAGTCAGTATATGTGAGTGTTGGAGTATATAAGTGACTATATGTGAGAGTGAGTGATTGTGAGATTGGCTGTATGGATGAGTGTGTGCTTGTGTCAGTGATTCGAGAAGAGAGTAAGTATGTGTTAGTATCTGTATGAATAAGTGAGGTGGTGTGTGTACAACTTTATAGGTGAGTAAATGGCAGTGTGATTGATTTTTTTGTTATTGTTTTTGTTATCATTTTAACTTTATGGGTGAGTGGCAGTGTGTGAGTGTCTGTATGGGTGTATGAGTGCATATATCAGTGACTGTATTGATGAGTGACTGCGTGTATGAGTGACTGTAAGGGTGAGTGAGTGGATGTGTGTGTAGACCCATGAATCAGTGAGTGGGTATGTACTAACTGGTATTGGTGTGTCTATGGTTTCGAGAATGTTAGTCTGTATTTTAGAGTGGGTGTATGAAAGGTTATATTAGGGTGTGTGGGGGTGCATTAAAGATTACGTGGATGATATTGTCAGTGATGTCATCAGTGAAGTCATTTGAGATGTCACAAGTGATGTCATCAGTGATGTCACTGACCATGTTATGAGGCTGAATTTCTCTGGTTTTGTACGAGTGAAATGTCAGCCTAACTATAACATCCCTGAAACCTGTGGTTTTTTCAGTGAATTTCTAAGGTTTATTAAATGCTAATTTCTAACTATGCCTACATAGGTAGGACATGTACAGAAAGAGGAAGAAAGGCACAGAAAGAAGCAAGAGAAGTGTAGAAAGATGCAAGAGAGGTATATAAAGAGGAAGAAAAGTGCAGAAAGAAGCAAGAAAAATGCAGAAAGAGGCTACAAAAGTCCATAAAGAGGAAGAAAGGTGCATAAAGAAGCAAGAGAAGTACAGAAAGAAGCAACAGCGGTACAGAAAGAGGCCTACTTGACTGTACCTTTCCACAGACTCATACAAAGTAGCCTAATCACTAATCCTTCGCCCAAGATGTCTTAAACCTCACTTTTCTCTTGAAGGTTCACTATTCATCGACTGCTCAGAATGTTAGGCCTACCAGAGGTAAAACAGCAATCCTAACCCTATCACTGGTGTAAGTCTCACCACGTTTGTGAAGCTATGCATGTGTGTCTCTGCTTTTACCTAGTGACATGTAACATAAAAATAAACATACAAATACTTGACTACCTGTGTTTCAAACAGCCTACTCTGTAAATTTGTGTACAAAAAGGTGTATGTATTTCTTTCTGCTCACAATACAGGGCACATGGGTATTCAATATTATATTTGTGGGGCTCTATAACACCTATATACATAAAACATGTCTGCATGTGCAACCGAATGACAGAGCAGAGCTGAGAAGATTTGACCAGCTATAGGAGAAGTTAACCGCTTTTTAAGCTACCTTGTTCAGATTCATAACACATGTTAGAATACATGTACAAGTAGACATATACCTCAGTCACGAGACCACGCAGACCTTTATACTTGACAGCTTGTACTTCCCATTTGAGTACAGAAAGAGGCAAGAGAAGTACAGAAAGAAGCAAGAGAATTGCAGAAAAAAACAAGAGAGGTGAAGAAAGAGTAACAAATGTGCAAAAAGAGGCAAGAGAAGAGCGGAAAGAGGCAATAGAAGTGCAGAAAAAGGCAAGAGAGGTGCAGAAAGAGGGAACAGGGGTGCAGAAAGAGGCAAGAGAGGTGCGAAAGAGGCAAGAGAAGTACATAAACAGGCAAGAGAGGTATAGAAAGAGGCAAGACAAGTGCGGAAAGAAGCAAGACAAGTGCAGAAAGAAGCAAGAAAAGTGCTGAAAGAAGCAACAGAGGTGCAGAAAGAAGCAGGAGAAGTGATGAAAGAGACAAGAGAGTTGCTAAAAGAAAAAAGAGCGATGCAGAAAAAAGCAAGACATGTGCAGATAGAAGAAAGTGAGGTGCAGAAAGAGGCAAGAGAGGTGCAGAAAGAGGCAAGAGAGGTGCAGAAAGAGGCAAGTGAGGTGCAGAAACGGACAAGAGGGGTGCAAAAAGAGAAAAGAGAGGTATAGAAAGAAGCAAGAGAGGTGCAGAAAGAAGCAAGAGAAATGCAGAAAGAAGCAACAGAGTTGGAGAAAGAGGCAAGAGACGTGCAGAAAGAGGCAAGTGTGGTCAGAAAGAGGCAAGAGAAGTGCTGAAAGAAGCAACAGAAATGTAGAAAGAGGCAAGAGAAGTGCAGATAAAAGCAACCGAGGTGCAGAAAGATGAAAGAGAAGTGCAGGAAGAGGCAGGAGTGGTGCAGAAACAGTAAAGAGAAGTGCAGAAAGAGGGAACAAGGGTGGCAAGAGAGGTGCAGAAACAGTAAAGAGAAGTGCAGAAAGAGGGAACAGGGGTGCAGAAAAAGGCAAGAGAGGTGCAGAAAGAGGGGTGCAGAAAGAAGAAAGAGGGGTACAAAAATAACCAGGTGAGATGGAGAAAGAGGCAAGAGAGGTGCAGAAAGAGGCAAGAGAGGTGCAGAAAGAGGCAAGAGAAGTGCAGAAAGAGGCAAGAGCGGTATAGAAAGTGACAAGACAAGTACAGAAAGAAGCAAGAGAAGTGCTGAAAGAAGCAACAGAGGTGACGAAAGAAGCAAGAGAAGTGATGAAAGAGACAAGAGAGTTGCCAAAAGAAACAAGAGAGGTGTAGAAAAAAGCAACAAAAGTGCAGATAGAGGCAACAGAGGTGCAGAAAGAGGCAGGAGGGGTGCAGAAAGAAGGAAGAGAACTGCAGAAAGAGGCAAGAGAATTTCTGAACGAAGCAACGGAGGTGGAGAAAGAAGCAAGAGAACTGCAGAAAGAGGCAAGTGAGGTGCAGAAAGAAGCAAAGGAAGTGCAGAAAGAAGCAACAGAGTTGCAGAAAGAGGCAGAAGAAGTGCAGAAAAAGGCAAGTGGGGTACAGAAAGAGGCAAGGGAAGTGCAGAAAGAAGCAACAGAAATGTAGAAAGAGGCAAGAGAAGTGCAGAAAGAACGAACAGAAATGCAGAAGAAGAAAGAGAAATGCAGTAAAAAGCAACAGAGGTGCAGGAAGATACAAGAGAAGTGCAGAAACAGTGAAGAGAAGTGCAGAAAGAGGGAACAGGGGTGCAGAAAAATGTGACAATTCAGACTATTCCAGGCCCCCAAAGTTACAAGATTGGCATGGGTGGCAAGTGATAGTCATTGTTAATGTATATTGAATTAGTAAACAACTGTTGTTGTACTGACTCTAAACCAGACAAACAGCCCACCATGTGTCAGACTGTCAAAAGTGCCAGTGCTGCCAATTAGTCCTCAAGTCCTTAGGACACAAGTGGGCCTCATCGCCCTGCCAGCAGGGCACCAAGAGGCACGTTTGCAGTCTTGTAAAAAGGGGCATGGCCTCGGACCACCTCTCAGCAATCCCACTGTGTGGGGCTTACTGGAGGTACCTGGTGGGCTAGTTGGCCCCTAAGGACCCTTAGGATCGAAAGGGACTTAATCCCCCAACCTGGAGCGCACCAGGAGGCGCATTTGCAGAGTCGTGCAGGGAGGGGGCGGGCCCTACAGAGAGTTGCCAGTTTCTTTTTTTTTTATTTTATGAAGAGGGGCGGTGTGGCCCCCCCTTCCCTTGAGCCTTTTGGGCCCTGGCGACCCCATCCCCTGGGGCCTGAACCAATTTAAAACAAAAAATATGAAAAGGGAGGGGGCCATGCGACCACCCTCCTGAGGCCGATTTCGGCCCCGGGGACCCCATCCCCTGCGGCTAGGCCTTTCTTTTTTTGTTTTTAAAGGGAGGGGTGCCGCATTGCAGCCCCCCTCCCCAGGCCAATTTTTCCCCGGGGACCCAATCCCCCGTGGCTTGGCCATTCCTTTTTTTTATAAAAGGGAGGGGGGGCAAGCAGCCCCCCTCCCGGCCATTTTTTGGCCCCGGAGACCACATCACCCGGGGCCCTGCTTTCTTAAAAAAAAAGTAAGAAAAGGGAGAGGGCCTCCTAGGCCATTTTGGGCCCCAGTGACCCTATCCCCCGGGGCATGGCCTCTTTGTTGGGGACTGTGGGGGGAGTTCCAAGGCCCCCACGGTCCTGCTGGCTTCCAGCCTCCTGCGGTAGCCGGCATTGCTTTTGGGCAAAGGAAGCTGCTGACATTTTGGGCACAGGGAGCTGCTGACATGCAGCTCCCTTTGCCCAAAAGCAGTTCTGCTTTGCTTCATGGAAGCGAGAGCAGATTTTCCACTCTCACTTTCATGAAGTAAAGCAGCAGTTTGCTATAGCAGGACGGGAGCAGTGCTCCCGCCCTGCCATAGCAAACTGAAATGTCCTGGGGTGGGCAGCCCTGGACATTGCTGGGGCTGACCCTGAGGGCTGGCAGTCCCCAGGGCCATTGAGGGCTCCTGGAGGGGGGCCGTGCGCCCCCTCCCATCTCATGTATAGCCCCAGGGAGGTGGTTGTCCCCAGGGCCGGGGGTCCACTACGGACCCCTGTATGTTAATTAATCAATGCCCCAGGGAGGTGGTGGTCCCCGGGGCAGTGTGGGGGGGCAGGAGCCCCCCACACTTTAATAATTTTTTTAAAAGCCTCCGGGAGGTGGTGGTCCCCAGAGCTGCGGGGGCATGAGGCCCCCGCATTTAGAGTTTAAAGCCCCAGGGAGGTGGCGTCCTCGGGGCAGAATGGGGGCAGGCAGGAGCCCCCACATGTTTTATTCACAAAAAGCCCAGGGGAAGTGGCGGTCCCCGGGGCTTCGGGGGTGGTGCGAGGCCCCCCCAGGGCAGCGTGTGGGCTGGCAGGAGCCCCCCTCATGCATTTTATTTACAAAAAGCCCCGGGAAGGTGGCGGTCCCCGGGGTTGTGGGTGGGCCGCGGGCCCCCCTCATATCATTAAATTTGCCCTGGGGAGGTGGCAGTTCCCTGGGCTCCAGTGGGCCCTCAGGGCCCCTGCATCATATTACACAATTGCCCCCGGGACCTGGCCCACCGGGGGGCTTAATTAAACGAAGGGCGGGAGACAGCACTTCGTTTTTTTTTTTCCCAGCCGGGTTTGCGGACCCTACGCGAATCCCGCCTAATTTTTTTTTTTTTTAAATGCTTTTTTGGGCCCTCGGAGTGCCTGTGGGATCCCCTGAGCAGGCCTAGGGGTTAGGGTGTTTCTACCCTGTCCCTATTCTTGTTTTTTTATTGTTTTTCTTGTGACTCGGTTGAACCGAGTCACAAGATGGCTGTCAACACTTCCTGGTTGGAAGTGTCGGCAGCCAATTAGAGTCACGCTCGTGATCGGGGGGTTTGCGGATCCACCGCGGTCACCAGATATCTATATTTCTAAATATATCAATTTCTCTGGAACTACTGAACGGATTTACACCATTTAAAGCAAAGAGTGCACTCTGGACCAAGAGCTAACCTTCTGCCAAATGTGGTGTAATTCCGTTTAGTAGTTCCGGCTGTAGCTGCGACAAAAGTTTCCTAAGGAAATTAACATAGAAAAAATGCATTTTGGGACCCCACTTTTTTCTCTGCCCCGGCTTAATGAATCACCCCGAAACTTTCAAGACAGGAGCTGACTGGCGTGCCCCATTAGTTTTGAAAATATCACGAGGATAAGTCAAAGGCCGCCAAAGATATTTGCAAATCAAAAAACACTTTTTGAATAGAAACAAGGTCTTAACTATAACTACCTACTGGCGACCGCCAGTAGGTAATATATATATATATATATATATATATATATATATATATATATATATATATATATATATATATATATATATATATATATATATATATATATATATATCCATATATATATATATAATTTTTTTAACTTATCAAATTTACTTAGAATGTGTGTTGAAGGCATGAGTTGTAACGGCATCTTCTTAGTAGAGGCATGCATGTTAAAGGCAACTTTGTAAAGGTGTGAGTGTTAAAGTCATGCATGGTAATGTCAGACATTCCTTTTGGGTACTTGTCACTGTGAAGACATGTTAACTTTAAACTTCTACATGTCCTACTTTTAAATACTATGCATCCTACCTTTTAGATTTAGTAATATTTAAAAGGGATGTTTTTGCTTGTCCTGGCTGAAATTTAAAACTGCGCAGCCAGCCTACACTCAGCGCAGATAGCCGTAGATGCAGGACACACTCTGCTCCCCATTCCTTGGATTCCATTCAGTGCCCTTGGTTTGTCTAAAAAAATTCATCGGCTCTGAGCTTTGCACATGAACAACACAGCTGTTCTTCCAGGATTTGTCGATTGATCTCAGCTCCCATATTTCTACCACGCACTAACGTGACGACTACTGCAGCGTCCAGCTGGCGCTTGCTTCTTTTGATGTTGATTTACAGCGCGAATAAAGCCCTAATTCAGCTTGCTCACCTATTATTTGTCCTGAAGATGATCTCGAACAATTGAGATCGAAACGCCATCGACCCCTACAACATGAACTCCTCCCACTCTGTAAAAGATTTTTGCGGAGCTTCTATTATTGTTGTCAATGCAATGTCTTTATTTTAATATCACCATCACTTTTTCACATCACGCTAATTGTCACTTATTGTGTGAGCACATGAATACTATTGTTTTGGAAATAAATAAATATCTGTGATACATTGACCTACATGTCCCTCAATATATTACTCATCGCTCCCTTAAAGAATTAATTTCCTACTCTAAAACGTAGTGCCCCCCACAGGGTCACTTTCTGAATGGACCTTCTGGCCATACCTGAACCATTGTTTTTCTAAAACACCTTACCACCCCAGGGTCACATATTGAGGTACCCTTGTTTTTCTTTATTACTAGCCTACAGTTGAAGGCCTCGAATAAGGTTTGTCTTGTCAAACTAGTGGATGGCACAGTTGAGCTGTCATCCATAGGTGACATTTAACATTCCATGGTGTATTTTAGGGCACCATGTACTTTGGCCTTATAGTAAAGTTATGCATGCCAAATAGAAGTAAGCCAGTTTTGACACGTTTTGGAGTCAGTGCACATGCAGCGGGCCCTAGTTATCGATGTCCCAGTGCACAAAGTAAAGAAAAAACAATCAGTCCACAAAAAATGGGGTTGATAATACAAAAAGAGGCACTTTCTCACACTAGCACGTAGAAGGGGATTTGGTAGCTCTTGTCCATCCCATTTCTTCAATTAAGAAGTAGCAATGCACAGCAGATTAGCAGCGGTAAAGATAATAGGTGTCTGGAACCTACCTGAATTGTTAGTACTTCTCGTGAAAGGAATTAAATGATTACAAAACAGACTGCCTTGTGCACTAATTTTATTGTGGAAAATATTCATGCCTGTAGAATAGACTGCAGGATATAGGGTTTGTGATATTCACCACGGAAATTGTGACGTAACTGACCCATTGCTTTTAGGACCTTAAGATGCCTATCACAGCACTTTAATTCTGAATTCTCTGAGCTCACGTTTTCCAAATAAATATGATATTTGTAGTATTCTTAAGGAATGCTAAGCAACATGAGGCTTTTGGCGATAGTTTTATTTTTAGACGAACCTTTAACATAACTATGTTCCCAACAACTGCAAATGCTGACGGGCAAACAATTCAGCATGTAAATGAAGATAAAACAGTTGCTCAAATGAATCTTATAGGAAGATTGCATTCTTCTAAAGCAGACTGTACTGAGCAACAGGCTAAAAATGCAATATAATACGACATTAGCCTTGAATCTGAGCACCTGGAATTATACAGTTGTGTATCAAGAAGTAAAATAAGCACGTGAATAGCCTCTATTTTGTAAGAAGAGCTGTTGAAAAATGCTCATCTCTCCCCAAAGCAAGCATACCCCAGCGATCAGTAGATGGCAAGCTTGTAGCATTCAACTTCACAATAGCGGCATTATTTAATATTCATGTCCCTGTCACAATTGAATGTGTATAGGTTTATGAGAGGAAACGTACAATAGAGACAAGCAAGACCCCTCGTTGAACGTTCTGACCGCCCCATCCATGCTGTATTCGTGTACTTCCCATTTGTAAGAAACACAAAAATACCCGCCTAAGCTTTCTTGGGTATTTCAGAAACACCCTGATATACTTCCTAATATCACGCATTGCTTTATAAACTTTTACTTTAGACAAATCTAGTCGTGAGTCATGGCTTTGAATACTAGGCATCATGTTTGTTTTCAGCCAAATGGCTCTTTTAACTGTAACTAGGTGCAGTTTTTTTCTGATCATTTATCGTTTATGAAAGATAAGTAGATGATTTATCTCTATTTTAGCCCACTCTTTAATGTTTTCTGAAAGAATTACTTTAAAATATTTTATGTGATTGAAGAAATGGACTCAGTAAAATATTTTATTCGTTTTCATGAATATAAAAGAGCGAGGGATAGAAAAGATTGCCTTTGCAAGCAGGATTAGGGAAACAATACACGGATAAATAGAAGGATTAGAAAAAGAAGACAGTGACAAATTAATTTTATGCGGAAACAACTCATAGGGAGGCAACATAATGCAGATATCGCTCTTTTTTCATACTTGGCTTAGATTGTGTTGTCTGTCTTAAACGCTAATGCAAAATGCTAAAAATGTAATGATTTTCAATGTTTTGGAAAACACGTCCTGTCGCACTAGTAAATTTTGTCGCAACACGAAACCTTGTTTAAATACAGTCATCATTAAAAAGCAATTTTCTGCATTCTAAAGCAACATCTATAAACCGAGAGAACGTTTCCATCTAGGTTTTTAAATGCATCTTAGCGCAGGTTAATATGTAAATGCTTTATTGTTCTTGCTGTGAAACACCTGGATCCTCTTTAGCGTTCTCTATTAATCAGAGTAGTGATTCCTAGTTAGAAACCTTTTCTGAAAAACCTGTTAAGCAAACTGAAAGCCTCATTCTTGAAGTCAGAATTATCTGCTGTCGATAATGCTTACAGGGGCATATTCTCAAGGACTCATCGCTGAGTTAGCAACACTTCATCGCAGCCAAAGTGGCGATAAATTCATCGCACCATTCACAAGCTTGTGTTAACAGCCCAGAACTAACCCTGGGCAAAGCACTACGCTACGCTCGCGTAGTTTGCGAAGTTTGCGCTACTTCGCACAACGCGAATTGCACGTAGCACAGTGCAAACACGCGTAGCGTAGTGCAGCGGTCATTTTTTGCTTGCTCGCGGTCCTCAACGTCAAGTTGGCGACCGCGAGCAAGCAAATGACATCCCGGCGAGATTTTTCCTGCTCGCGATCAGCAACATCAAGTTGCCGATCGCGAGCGTGGAAAATAAACCTCCCGCGAGATTCTCAACGCGGGAGGTCAGGTTTCTCATTGCGAGTGAGTCGCGTATGCTCGCGACCGCTCGCGATGAGAAACTACCAGTCCGCGTTGAAAGCTGCCGCTCGAGTAAAAATCTACTCGAGCGGCAGTAAAGACAGCTCGCACTGTGCAAGATGCTGTTTTCAATGATTGCACAGTGCGGACAAGCATCCGGCACTGTGCAATCATTGCGAACAGTGCACTACGCAGTTCGCGTAGTGCTACGCGTAGCTCGCGTAGTGCGAACTGCACTTTGCGTAGCTTCGCGTAGCGCTACTTCGCGAACTACGCCCAGGCTTACCCAGAACACCATTTTACCCGCGATAGCATCCGCAAAAAACATCGCCACAGATGACCCCCGCAACTATCGCTAATGAAATGCAGAGTAGGCGCTCCCGTGCAAAATGCCGCGTCAACACCACACCGCAACATTCACAACGACCAGGCAGATCGGCGATAAGGCCACAAAACATGCAATATGGCGTGTTAGCAGCAGGAAACTAACACCTGCTCTGACCTGGTGTAAAGTCGGATGGCAGCCGGCACCAGAAAAGGGAGCCCAGCCCACAGCCACACCTGAAGGACAACAGATGCCATGGAGATACTCATCATGCAGCTCGGAGCCCCAACAGGGCCACAACACCCACCGCCACCACCCCCGGACCCCACCCACACCACCCCTCCGGACCACCACAGAGGCAGCGCAGACCGCGGACCTTCAGAAAATGCACCAGCCTCACAGACATGACACCAGAGTATGTCATTGCCCACTACAGGCTCAAAAGGACAACCATCCTCCGCATCCTGAACATCATTGCCCACAGGCTGTCGGTACCAACACAGCGGACAACCAACATCCCTCCGCAGACAAAGCTGCTGGCTGTGCTGCACCTGTTGGCCTCTGGGACATTCCAACCAACAACCGCCAGAGTCGGAGGAGTCTTACAGCCAGCCCTATCAAAGTTCGTCACACCTGTCTTGGATGCCATCATCAGCTTGGTACCCCAGTACCTATACTTCCCCACACTGCGCAGGAACAGATGGAGACCAAGCAAGGATTCTACGCCATAGCTGGATTCCCGCACGTGTTGGGGGCAATAGACTGCACACATGTCCCACTTGTGCCCCCTTCCGACACTGCACACAATTACCGCAACAGAAAGCACACGCATTCCATCAATGTGCAGGCAATAGTGGACCACCAGGGACTCTTCACCAATGTCGTTGCCAACTACCTAGGCAGAGTGCATGATTCCTTCATCTTCCGACAGTCCATCATCAACCGGCGCTTCCAGGATGGCACCTACGGAAATGCAGTGCTCGTTGGTAAGTACCAAATGAGCACACCACACACCTTAACTCCACAATCATACAACTCAGAATCCTGGAAATGCACACGTCACAACCCACATACAACATGCCAAACAACATGCCCACCCACCAGACACGATAGCACAACTCACCATGGGAACCAGGCCTAGCCATGTACATGAGCCATCAACGGCATGGCACCTTAGCCACACATCAGCAGAATGTGGGAAGAGGAGGGAACCCGGCATGTGTGAAGGAGGCACTGTTACTGATGAATGGGACTGCACACAATGCCAAGTGTGGCGAGGATGTGTCGGACAGACTGCAGTATGCAGACCACACTCATATCCATGTCCACATACACCGCTGGTGTGTGGTGTAGTGGACAGTGGACGCAACCATGTCACCCCAGCCAGTGGGGGAGACCAAGGAAAAGTAGCTTGTCACATCCCCCCCTGTAGGCGTGAGAGGAGTGGGCTGGCCAGGCATACGCTAGGTCAGCGTATGGGTGTGAATAAAAAGCACGTAACCCTGGGCATGGACCTCATCCGGAATGCCCAACGTCCCTGCCAGGGCGGTGCCTCTCACCCCGCCATGGGCCTACACCGTGAGCGGTGTTGCCTGGGATCCTGTGCGCCTGCTGCACCATGGACCGCTGGTCCCCGGAGCCGTCATGCCCGCCCCTGCCCATCCAGGCATCATTGCTCACATGCCGACACCAGCGTGTGCCAAAGCAGGCCCACCACGTGCCGGTGCCTGCTCCAAGCCCGAGGACCCCGACCTTGGCAGACTCCTCGGATCATCACAGCCACCGCGTCACAGGACCACCATTCCTGTTGACGTACTCCACCAGCATGCACAGCGGACAAGTAGGTCACACATATGGAACTGAGTCTTGATCACACCATGGCAGAGTACATGTTTGAAGGCTGAGTACATGTCACCATACTCCCTCCGATGTGGTGCCACCAAGTCTGGGCATAGGACTCCCACCATACGTGTCTGTGGGCCCTTGCTGACTCTGAGCTTGTGCCTGCACTGCGGTCCTGCAGGCCTCACACCAATCCAATGCAGTACGTCACAGGCAGGATACGGCCTCCTCGCCGACTGCACACCAGCTCAGCTCTGGTGCCACTACCTATGTCAGCCACAAAAGTAATACAAATGCCATTCCAACGTCGTGTGTGAGAGATCTAGGAGTAGATGGCTGGACAGCGGTTGGCCCGCGCTGACCGCTGCCTCCGGCCGACACTGCAGCCAACTAGGTGGCACTCTTGGAACTGAGCATGATTTCTTCATGGCAGTGTTCATGTCACAGTACGCAAGGAGAGGAGTAAGAGGAAGACGCGCTTCAGTCCAGAGGAGAAAAGGCTCACCTTTACGGAGGTGATGGGACACTACCAACAACTGCACTGGTGCCACTGACTCTGTGCCGCGCATGCCTACCACACGTGGCTGTGGGTCCCTGCTGACCGCTGCCTCCGGCACACACTACGGTGGAGTAGGTCACACAACTAGAACTGAGTCTTGCTCTCTACAAAGCAGAGTCCATGTCATTGTACAGGCCTCATCGCAAACTGCATCCCCTTCCAGCTCTGGTGCCACTGAGTGTGTGCCCTGAAATCCATGGGCAATCTCTGTTTGGACGTCGGTGGCATCTGAGCCCATGTGCTGGAGGCTGTCTTCATCTACATGTAGCTGATACTGACAAGGTGGAAAAGTCGGGTCTGTAGCCCTCTTCATCATGCCCTGGAAGGACACCTGCCACTGTCCTCCGCAACCCTCCGTGAAAGTCCCCTTGGACATCTACGAGTACACGCTCAGCTCACGTGGCACTACCTCAGTGCACCGCAAGTCACCGTCCCGTGGCGGTGTGCCTGTGCCGGCCGCTGTACATCCGGGGTCACAAACTCTGTGCTGCTCAAGTCAGGGACCCATGATGTACGTACCTTGTACTGCTTATTGTCTGCTCACTGTTGTTGTCTTTGCCAGCACCAACCAACCCCTGAGTGGTGGCTTACACTACCCAACACCCATCCAGCACAGGTGTCACTGGAGATGTGAGCCAGGCAATAAAAGGGGCCGGGCGCACGTGCCCGTGGCCAGTCCCATGAACTCACTCAGTGTGTCCAGGTGGTTATTATGTATGCATGGGGGACCGGGGTCATTCCACATAACATTGTGCTGTGTACAGCGTGCGCATCCATGTCACCGCAGGCAGTGGTGTAGACCTGGGACATGAAACCGTGTCGTACCTCCCTGTGAGCATATGCGGGGTGGACTGGTGTAGATCGGTACTGCGTAGGGGTGTGGCTACTCCACACATGGATCTGGGTGTGGTGCAGTGTAGGCCTTGCCAAGGATGTGGCTGATGAGTGTGTTTCTGTTGTAGTGTCTGCGCCACCCGTCCCACAATGGGCAATGTTGCCATGTGGCATGCCCCCGGTGTGCGCGCTCGGTCGCAGGGGTACATGGGGGAGGGCATGCCCGCTCAGGGATCACACATGCCAACTGTTGTGTGTGTCGCTATTATCGCTGCATGAGCCAAAGATGTACCCTCAACTGCATGTCGGGTTCAGTCTGGCAGGTGCTCTACATCTGTGTCAGCCCTGTCCTTGCAATGGGCCGACACACACGTGGCCGGCCACATTCTGCGCAGCATCATCACTGTGTCATAGTCAGGCTTGTTGACATGCGCAGACAGGCATGACAATGGTGTGCAGTAGTGGTGCATGTGACGCAATCGCCCTGCGCACAATAGTGAATGTGCTCGGGGGGATGAGGTGCAGCAGTGAGGCTACGTACTACACAGTGATGCCGCTCATTAGCAACACGCAGTACATGTCATACGGGAATCACTAACTCACACATATCACACACCAATGAACCAGTGGGCCTGCCAACACATCATGCAGTACGTAATCTTGACTCATGTCTCTCTGCACTGTCACAGGTGACCAAGGATATGCAGTCTGCGCTTGGATGAAGACACCCCTCCGAGCCCCGAACACACAGCCCCAGAGGCAGTACAATTTGGCCCACAGACGCACCAGGGGCATCGTGGAGCACACATTTGGCGTGTTGAAGTCACGTTTCAGGTGCCTGGACGTCACAGGTGGAAGGCTCCTGTACAGCCCAGGCCTCGCGTGCAAGATGATCGTTGCATGTTGTGTGTTTCACAACATATGTGTACGCAGCAGAGCCCCGTGGATACGTGTGCCAGATGCACCGGACGATGATGATGGAGATGAGGCAGGTGGACCACACCCCACTGCAGCTGCAGCAGGAATTTCCCGTAGGGACTACATCATTGGCAATTTCTTCTCTGGTTGACGTCACATTGCGAGGGTCCTTAGCAGTTATGGCACAGTACGTTGACTGACCACAGGCACAGCATGTGCTAATAAATGCATTCTGAGTCACATTCCCTGCGTGCATGTCACTCATCTGTACAGGCACTTCACTCAGACACGTGTGGGCGCGACATTTTGTGCTGCAGATTTTGGGATTTGTTTATGGATGGTGGGTGTGTCACCTCTGTGCAGTGAGGCTGTTTAGGTTGTCACGTTTTAGTAATGCCAGTACTGTGTATCACAGTTGTTACGGTATCCCACAATTCGGCGTTTGTCCCAGTTCATTCCATTTTGGCTGTCATTTGTGGCCTTCAAGTGACAAGAGGGCTTCTTTTGGGGTCTGTTATGTGCCGCCATGATGCGGGGATGCACCCTGTGACTCAAGTCCCGTGACATGGGCGACATGTACGTGGGGGGAGTCACTGGCCCTACATTGGCCCATGGTTCCATTATTGTTTGGTCATGGACATAGCACGTCGGTGTGCAGGGGGTGTTGTTTGTCCCTCTGCAATGTGAAGGGGAGATGCGGTTTCACAGTGTGTTCCATGTTTGTTTCCGCATTGGCGCAGGCTACCTGATAAATGCATGTCAATGTACATTGTGGCTGTTTGTGGGGAACTGACTGTATGATTTGGACGATGGTCATTTGTTCTGCATCACAGCAGGGGGGTTGTGCTCGGACGTTGTCATCTCTCCATTTGTTTGGTCTGCTTTTATGGTGTTTGTTCCCGCCTGACGCGTGTGACTTGCAGGCCTGTGGCTGGTTTTCGCTGCTTTTTGTATCGCGCTTGGCCTCATTGCAGCTATTTTTGCATTCGTGTTTCCCATTTTTGAGGCGTGGCGTTGGTTTTAACGCGGACAGTTGTCGGGTTATCTGGGGACTATCACATGGTACCGCCGTGTTGTGAATACTTGGTTAGCACGGCGTAAATTTCCCACGATGGACTGCGATGTTTAAGGTTGCGTTAAGTAACTTTTGCGATGGTTATCGCACGTTCTTGTGAATATGCCCCACTGTGTCCTCTTAGATGCTGCGGACATCAGCAAAGCAGAGATAAGAAATATCCATATGTTCGAGACCTATGAATTGTTCCAATCAAAAATGGGAAAGTGACGATGCTTAAAAACTGACGTTCTAGTAATTTTTGCCGTCGAAGGAAACATTTTTAATCTTTTAAATTCAGCGCGATCGCTGCCTGCCAGATCCAAAGTTTGCATGTATGATAAATATCTTATACAGTAACATTTAATGGTTGCAGGAGAATAATAAATGCATGCACACGCTGGGGCATATTTACATCAAAAGTGGCGGAGCACTCTGTCACTTTAGAAATGCAGGGATGCACCTTATTTACAATAATACGTGCACCCCTGCGTTTCTCCGTGCACTGGCGCTAAATTCAGCTGCCCAGCCCCAACACAGGCACCCTTGCACTATAGTGCAAGGGTGCCTGCATTGAGGGAATGATTGTTTATGTGCAGGAAAGGACACCTTCCTTCACATAAACAAGTATTCTTGGCGTTTTGCTGTTTCTAGCAAAAAAGAGGAGAAACTAAACATTTCTCCTCGTTTCACCATGTTAAGACCAGGTTTTCCCTGGTCTTAATTTTGGCACTGCCCATATTTACACCACCATTGTAAATATGGGGCAGCGTCAAAATCAATGGGTGTTGCAGCAGAACGCCCACCTCAATACCCATAGCCCACCCCTTTCACGCTAAGTGCAGCGTGAAAGGGTGCCTTATTTACAAGGCCTTGTAAATAAGGTGAAGCCCCTCTAGCCATAGGAAGGTCTTCAAAAGTGAACACTTTCACTTAACGAAGGCTTTAAAGTTTAACCATAGCACGTAAGATATCAATGGTTTATCTGGTGTCTCAGGCTTTTTGTGTAGGGCATTCCTACCAAGTCTTGGAGGAGCACTTTACCACTTGGGTCCTGTTTTTCCGGATGATCAGTGTCTGAGTTCCAGGAAAGAAATTGTCTCGTACCCAATGTGCTTGTGGCACTGTAGCCTCTAGCCTGTTGTGTTTCCATGCCTCACTTTGTTTGTGTTTCAAGTGTTTTCCTCTGTCATGGGTTCCACATTGCATTGTCTGTGTCCTGATTCCTGTGTCTTACAGTGTCTGTGTTTGAATGTGCCTTCTAATGTCTGCCGGAGTCCATTACTCTGTTTGTTTTCTAGTGCCTCTATGCCACCAAATCAATCTCTCTCTCTCTCTCTCTCTCTCTCTCTCAAGAGCTTCCAAATTTCTGCGTCTCAGTCTTTCTTACTCTATGGATTTCCAAGGACTTCTCCTGGTATTGTTATTGATGTTTTTCTTCAATACGGTCTCTACCCATGCCAGAGTCTTCTTGTGTTCATGTATCAAGATGTCTATCTTGCCATGTCTTTTTCCGTTGCATGTCCTCTTGTTTCTGTGTCACCCTGTTTTTCAGTCACTAAGACTGTAACTCCCCATATCTCCACATGTATATGTCTCACAGTGTTTCATCGATGTATGACCTTATAGAGCACATGGTTAACAATTTATTTCTCAGCTGGACTATGGCAGTGCAATACTTGTGGGGGTCCTTCTCCTCTATCAAAGCCGTTTTCATGCCATGGACCAGCTGATCTCTTTGAAAAGGAAATTTGATCACATCTCGCTAGTACTTAAGGAAATTCATAAGCTAACCATCAAAGGCAGAATACAGTTTAAATATGCTGATTTACCCACAAGGCTATATTTCTGAGGACCTGATCACAAACATAAGCTACGAGTTAATAGTAATTCTACGAGTGTTGAGACTCCGCAGTCCAGGCGCAGAACTCAGCACATAAAAAGATTGAACAGGTCTATTTTTTATGTGTGGAGTTCTCCACCCTGACAACGGAGTCTATACACTTTATTATTAAGCACGACCTTTTGAAATTTTATGTGTGTATTCTTTTCTAGTTAGAGCACTGGTTCGCAGCTCCATTATTGGAAGTTTGGCTCTCTACGCGAATATTATCTGTTTTACTGATAATTCATGAATTGCTTGACAATTGTATTCATTTCGGCAGAGCCTTCTCAGTTGCAGCTGCAAGGTTCTGGAACACCCTTCCCCTCTATCTTACATCACTGAATATGCACCTCCCATTTAGGAAAGAGTTAAAAATGTGTCTGTTTACCTTATAATTAGGCACAGTATATTTGGTATACTAACAGTTCACTCCGTGGCTCTTGCAATACTACAGCACCTAGACGCCTACAGGCCATTGTGCGCGTTCTAAATTCTGGTAATTTCATTTCATTATGACATTTGTGGTTTGTATGGCCTGTTATGCATGATAGCAAACTAATAAAATCTATAGCATGTAGTTTGTGACTAGCAAAAAAACGAAAACATATACAAAAGTGTAAGTTTCTCTTTGTGAATCAGGCCCTATGGTATCTCCCACTTGGTATTGCTACATAAGATCTTTAGAGGTCATATCAATCAATCAATCATGTCACTTATAAAGAGCACTACATACCCGCGAGGGTCTCAAGGCGCTGGGGGAAGAGGGGGGTGGTGCTGCTACTGATCGAAGAGCCAGGTCTTGAGGAGTCTTCTGAAGGCCAGTAGGTCTTGGGTCTGCCGAAGGTTGGTGGGGAGGGTGTTCCAGGTCTTGGCGGCGAGGTGGGAGAAGGATCTGCCGCCGGCGGTCGTTTTCCAGATGCGGGGGACTGTGGCGAGGGCGAGGCTGGTGGAGCGGAGCTGGCGGGTGGGGGTGTAGAAGCTGAGTCGTCTGTTGAGGTAGGCTGGTCCGGAGTTGTGGAGTGCTTTGTGTGCGTGGGTGAGGAGCTTGAAGGTTATCCTCTTGTTGACAGGGAGCCAGTGCAGGTCTCTCAGGTGGGGTGTGATGTGGCTGCATCGGGGGATGTCGAGGATAAGACGTGCAGAGGCGTTCTGGATGCGTTGCAGCCGTCTCCAGGAGCTTAGCCGTCGTTCCTGCATAGAGGGCGTTTCCGTAGTCCAGCCTGCTGGTGACGAGGGCCTGGGTGACTGTTTTTCTTGTTTCGGTGGGGATCCACTTGAAGATCCTGCGGAGCATTCGGAGGGTGTTGAAGCAGGATGAGGAAACGGCGTTGACCTGCTTAGTCATGGAGAGGGTGGGGTCGAGGATGACCCCTAGGTTGCGTGCGTGGTCGGTGGGTGTCGGGGCTGTTCCCAGTGATGTTGGCCACCAGGAGTCGTCCCACGCTGAAGGGTTGGAACCAAGGATGAGGACCTCCGTCTTGTCCGGAGTTCAGCTTCAGGCGGCTGGTACTCATCCATTCGGCGACGGCCTTCATTCCTTCGTGGAGGTGGGCTTTGGCGGTGTGAGGGTCTTTGGTGAGGGAGAGGATCAGCTGGGTGTCGTCGGCGTAGGAGATGATGTTGAGGTTGTGCTGTCGGGCGACGTGGGCGAGGGGTGCCATGTAGATGTTGAACAGCGTTGGGCTGAGGGAGGAGCCTTGGGGTACGCCGCAGATGATCTTGGTGGCTTTGGATCGGAAGGGGGTGAGGCGGACGCTTTGTGTTCTGCCGGAGAGGAAGGATGTGGTCCAGTCCAGGGCCTTCTCTTGGATCCCGGCGTCGTGAAGGCGTGTTCGAAATGTGTGGTGGCAGACCGTGTCGAAGGCGGCTGATAGGTCCAGGAGGATGAGGGCTGCTGTTTCTCCGTTGTCTAGCAGGGTCCTGATGTCATCGGTGGTGGCGATGAGGGCGGTTTCGGTGCTGTGGTTGCTGCGGAAGCCGGACTGGGAAGGGTCCAGGATGTTGTTCTCCTCGAGGTAGCGGGTCAGTTGTTTGTTGACGATTTTCTCGGTGACCTTCGCGGGGAACGGGAGCAGAGAGATGGGTCGGAAGTTCTTGAGGTCCTTGGGGTCTGCCTTGGGTTTCTTGAGTAAGGCGGTGATCTCGGCGTGCTTCCAGCTTTCCGGGAAGGTTGCTGTCTCAAAGGAGATGTTGATTATTTTCCGGAGATGGGGCGCGATGGCTGTACTGGCTTTGTTGAAGACGTGGTGAGGGCACGGGTCTAGCGGTGAGCCGGAGTGGATGGTGTTCATGATCTCGCTGGTGTCCTCGTCGTTGATGTTGGTCCAGGAGAGCAGGCGGTTGGTGGTTGTGGGGGCAGTGGTCTCGGTGGTTGCCGGGCGGTCGTGGTGTTGAAGCTGTCGTGGATGTCGGCGATTTTGCGGTGGAAGAAGGTGGCCAGTGAGTCGCACAGGTCTCGCAACGGCGGGATGTCGTTGGTGTTGGAGCTGGGGTTGGAGAGTTCCTTCACGATATTGAAGAGCTCTTTGCTGTTGTGTGCGTTGTTGTCTAGGCGGTCTTTGAGTGAGGCCCTTTTGGCGGATCTGATGAGGTGATGGTGACTGCGGGTGGCGCTCTTGTGGGCGGAGTAGCTGTCCGCTGTCCGTACGTGGAGCCAGATCTTCTCCAGTTTTCGGCATGTTCGTTTGGAGGCCTGAAGGTCTTCGGTGAACCAGGTGGCTTTCTTGCTGGTGTGGCTGTTGGGCGGATTCTTGAGCGGGGCGAGGGTGTTGGCGCAGTCGTCGATCCACTGTCTGAGGTTGCGGGCGGCGGTGTCGGGGTCGGAGGGTTCGGCGGGTGGGCTCAGGGCGAGGGTTGTGGTTAGCTGGTCTTCGGTGACTCTGCTCCAGCAGCGGCGAGGCATTTGTTCGGTGCGGTGGTGCGTGGTGGGCTTCCTGTAGGTGAAGTGGATGCAGTGGTGGTCAGTCCAGTGGGGTTCGGAGGTGTGGTTGAAGGAGACGTGTGGGCTTGCGGAAAAGATGGAGTCGAGCGTGTGGCCGGCGGCGTGGGTGGGTGTAGTCACGAGCTGTCTGAGTCCGAGGGTGGCGAGGTTGTCGATCAGGGTGGTGGAGTTGGTGTCCTTGTTGTTCTCGAGGTGGAAGTTCAGGTCCCCGAGGAGGATGTAGTCCGTGGAGGCGATGGCGTGTGTGCTGACGAAGTCAGCGATAGAATCGCTGAACTGTGGTCGGGGTCCGGGGGTCTGTAGATGAGGGTTCCTCTGAGGGTGGTGTTGGGATCAGTGTGGATCTGGAAGTGCATGTGTTCGGCGGTGCTGAGGGTGTCGTCGGTGTTGGTTGAGACTCTGAGGGTGTTCCTGTGGACGATGGCGATGCCTCCTCCGACTCCGTTGGTGCGGTCCCGGCGGGTGATCTTGTAGCCGTCCGGGATGGCAATGGCGATGTCGGGGGCTGAAGCGGGATTCAGCCAGGTCTCCGTCAGGAATGCGACGTCTGGGGAGGTTGAGTCGAGAAGGTCCCAGAGTTCGATGGCGTGTTTGCGGGCGGAGGCGGGTGTTGAGGAGGATGCATCTGAGGTAGTTGGGTTCTTTCCTGGGCGGTGGTTTGGCGGGGCGGGTGCTGGCGAAGCTGCAGTTCCGGCAGGTGAAGGGCCCTTGGGTGCGCTTCGGGGTGGCCAGGTAGCAGGCGTGATCTTTTCCGGGGGTTGAGTGCGTGGAGGGTGCTGGCGTCGTATCGGCGTCTGTTGATGTGGCGGGCGCGGGGGATGCCCGGACCAGGGGGTCTGGCGCTGGGCGCGGCCACGGCGCATAAATGGGGAGGTGGGAGCAGGGAATGGGGCAGCAAATGGGCAGTGAGGGGGTGGGCCGCAGGGGCGCAACGGCGGGAAACAGGCACAGAAAGGAAAAAAACGAGCACAATCAGGGCAGCAAGGGGGCACAGAAAGGAAAAAACGAGCACAATCAGGGCAGCAAGTGGGCACAGAAAGGAAAAAAACGAGCACAATCAGGGCAGCAAGGGGGGCACAGAAAGGAAAAAAAACGAGCACAATCAGGGCAGCAAGGGGGGCACAGAAAGGAAAAAAGCGAGGCACAATCAGGGCAGCAAGGGGGCACAGAAAGGAAAAAAAACGAGCACAATCAGGGCAGCAAGGGGGCACAGAAAGGAAAAAAACGAGCACAATCAGGGCAGCAAGGGGGCACAGAAAGGAAAAAAACGAGCACAATCAGGGCAGCAAGGGGGCACAGAAAGGAAAAAACGAGCACAATCAGGGCAGCAAGGGGGGCACAGAAAGGAAAAAAACGAGCACAATCAGGGCAGCAAGGGGCACAGAAAGGAAAAAACGAGCACAATCAGGGCAGCAAGGGGGCACAGAAGGAAATAAACGAGCACAATCAGGGGCAGCAGCAGGGCACACAGACGGAGCTGTGTGGTGGGGAGCGACCTACCAGTCAAGGACAGGGGTCGCTCTCTTCACTACGCAGCGGCCGCAATAAATGGGGAGGTGGGAGGGAGGAGCAGGGAATGGGGCAGCGAATGGGCAGTGAGGGGCGGGGCCGCAGAGGCGCAGCGGCGGGAAACAGGCACAGAAAGGAAAAAAACTAGCACAATCAGGGCAGCAAGGGGGCACAGAAAGGAAAAACGAGCACAATCAGGGCAGCAAGTGGGCACAGAAAGGAAAAAAACGAGCACAATCAGGGCAGCAAGGGGGCACAGAAAGGAAAAAAACGAGCACAATCAGGGCAGCAAGGGGGCACAGAAAGGAAAAAGCGAGCACAATCAGGGCAGCAAGGGGGCACAGAAAGGAAAAAAACGAGCACAATCAGGGCAGCAAGGGGGCACAGAAAGGAAAAAAAACGAGCACAATCAGGGCAGCAAGGGGCACAGAAAGGAAAAAAACGAGGCACAATCAGGGCAGCAAGGGGGCACAGAAAGGAAAAAACGAGCACAATCAGGGCAGCAAGGTGGGCACAGAAAGGAAAAAAACGAGCACAATCAGGGCAGCAAGGGGGCACAGAAAGGAAAAAACGAGCACAATCAGGGCAGCAAGGGGGCACAGAAAGGAAAAAAAACAGAGCACAATCAGGGCAGCAAGAGGGCACAGAAAGGAAAAAACGAGCACAATCAGGGCAGCAAGGGGGCACAGAAGGAAATAAACGAGCACAATCAGGGGCAGCAGCAGGGTACACAGACGGAGCTGTGTGGTGGGGGAGCGACCTACCAGTCAAGGTAAGTGACATGATTGATATGCCTTCAGAGGAACAGCAGCGCTATAAAAAATCTAAACAATAATAAATAAAAGGAGTGTCTTTGGCCTCAGTATAATTTTGATACTCTATCAGTCTCAACATCTCCCCATGTTGTTCGTGACTGCCTCCTTATATCTGTGTCTCCTTTGCTTTCATTTCACCATGGCTGTATATCCCTGTCTAGTCAGTGTCAGTGACTCAAGAAGTTCTTCATTCTACATAGCACTTGAAGGGTCTGTGAACTATATGTCTTCCTATGTCTCCCATATACTCCAAGGGGGATATTCTCAAGAACGTGCGATAAACATCGCCAAAATAGGTTAACGCAAGTTTTCATATCGCCATCTATCGCGGGAAAATAACTCTGTGTTAACATCGTATATTCAACAAGGCGGTAACATGCGATAGTCTCCCGATAACGAGTCAAATGTCCGCAATAA
Organism: Calotriton arnoldi; assembly: GCA_963921515.1. Taxonomy (NCBI): domain Eukaryota; kingdom Metazoa; phylum Chordata; class Amphibia; order Caudata; family Salamandridae; genus Calotriton; species Calotriton arnoldi. Next base: position 80,673 of record CAWUFW010019775.1, on the reverse strand, counting down.
CATTACCGGGAGGGCAATGAAAATCCAAACCCGAACGCGAAAAAAGTTGCGATGGGCCCAACCGCGATAAGACAATCAGTGAAAAGCAGCGCCAGGCCTGCAAATCATACACGTCAGGTGGGAAAAATCACTACAAAAGCAGAAAAAAAAACACAAACAAAAAACAAACTACAGCAAAGCACAATGGAGGCAGCCGGAGCAGGTACAGAGGACGGCCAGAACCCCACAAGCCCCCCAGAGGAGCAGCCTGGGACTTCGGGGACAGGGAAGGGCAAGGACAAGAAGAAGAGGAAGACGCGGTTCAGTCCGCAGGAAAACAGGATCCTGATCACGGAGGTGATAGAACACCATCAACAACTGTTCGTCACCTCCACTGTGTCATTGGCAACAAAAAATGCAACATGGCAGTCCATCGTGGACAAGGTGAATGCATTCGGAGTGCTGAGGAGGACAATGGAAGAGCTCAAGAGGCGCTGGAATGATGTGAAGCACAAGAACAAGCAGAAACTCGCCAACAACCAGAAGGCAGCAATGCAGACTGGAGGTGGGAGTCCAGCTCCACAGGAGGAGCTGGATGAGATGGAGGAAATGATGTCCACAGTCATCAGTGGGGAGACGGTGGCAGGAGTTGGGGGACCGGACACTGCTCAACATGACCTGACACAACAGCAACAGGGTGAGTAACGACCAGGGACTGGGGGGACGGGGGAGATGGGCACAATGGCACACATGCACAATCAAGCGGAGCACAGTGCACACCCACAATGACTCTGGATCATGTCCCTGATCCCCTTGGCACACTGCAGCACACATAGAAACAGCACGTAGGCCCCCGTCGACTATGTGCCCAGAGGAGGCCCGCCCACACATCACTTATCTCACAACCAACCCATGCACATGTGCTGAACCCAGCAAAGCTACGGGTCCGTGAGCCACACTGACAATGCAAGTGACACTGCATGACGATTAGCATGGCTGCAGTCCGATCATCATGACATGGTGCACGCCACCACACTGAGGTGGCTGAGTGTGGACCATATCCGTAAAGGAGCAGGTCACACTCTGACACATCCACCTGCACAAACAACCCCTGACGTCAACAAAACATCTGTGGACAAACCATGCCCCAGAGTCCCAACTCCCACCAAGACCCAAATTCACCCAAGTCTGCAACATCTCAGTACTGTATGGGCACAGAAGTCAAAAGCACACCGCATGAAAGGGACAAGGGGCAGCAAAATCAGAGCTGCAGGGGCGACTCTACCAAAATGCAGCACACACACATGACATTCAGAGCACATCAGCATTGACAACAATGTGGTACAAACTGCAACACGTTTACAACAGGACAGAGGACACAACAGGTGCCGCTTGTGTGTAGAAACTGGCCAATCACATTTGGCACAGCAGGGAAATGTGAGATGTCAATGTACAAGTACAAACACATATCCGTGATGTTGACGAAATGTCCACTGTCCCGCATCAAATAGGCAGCTCCTCCTAACTAGTCACAATGTACATTGTCATGCAGTCTGCATGTGAACTTGTACAATGCGTCAACATACATGTGAACACAATGTAATACTGCATCTCCCCTTCACATTGCAGAGGGAGCATCAACACCTCCTGCAGAGCAGCCCCAACAACTCTTCACTGATGATGATGAGGACATCCCCAACATCGACACAAAGCCCTCCAAATACTCATTGACACCTTCAGCACCCCACCTCCAGGAGCAGGGCAGCCCAGCTGCATTGAGGAGACCCCACCCCCTGCACAGACCACACAGCAGGAAGCACCTACCACCCCGGCTGTCTCCCAGGACCCCCACAAACAACACATGGCCTTCCAACGCTGTGTGTTAGAGGTCCAGGAGAAGATGGCTGATCAGGTGCAGGTGGGGTTCGACCTCATGGCAGCCAAACTTGATACCATACATGGGTGTCTGATTCCCATCAGGGACCACTTACAGTCCCTAATGGACACCCACAGTCCGCTCCATGCTCTCCAACGATCCATGGCTAACATCGCTGGAGTCATGATACTGAGACAAGAACAACTGTCCAGTCAGAGTGGCTCCAGCGATGTCAGCCGGGAGTTGGGACAGATGCGGGGGCTCATGGAGAACATGGAGCGGATGACGGCGGAAAGAATGGCTGCCACGGCTGCACACCAGCGAGATGTGGCTGGGTCCTTCCATGCCCTGCAGCACTGCTGCCTCAAGGCCTTGCGCAGATGAATGCTGCTGCTGATTCTACATCCACATCTCCGCCCCCTGATGTGTCAGTGCCTCACAGTGCGGCAGGCAATCCACCTCCGGCCCCTTTGGTGTCAGTGGCACACAGTGCGGCAGGCAATCCACCTCCGGCCCCGGATGTGTCAGTGGCACACAGTGCGGCAGGCAATCCACCGATGTGTCAGTGGCACACAGTGTGGCAGGCAAAACACCTCCATCCCCCGATGTGTCAGTGGCATACAGTGCGGCCGATATTCCACCACCACCCACGTGTGAGGCACATGTGACATCAGAGGACGAAGATGCGGGTGAATCAACCTTACTGGTAAGGAGAAGGCAGTAGCATTGATCTCCGCCATATGGCCTGTTTCTGCTTGGTTCTGCCCTTTGCATCATCACCTTCCACTGTCCCCCGATACACTCTACGACACTCACCTTGGACCTCGACATGGACTGCCATTTTCTGTTTGGTTACCAATGACACAGCGATCAGACTGCGGACTGAACTCTTCCTCTTCCAATGCACTTGTCATTCCCTGAAGGACTCTGGCTGGCCCTCCACGGGCCAATAATGTGAAGTGGGGTTTGCATGGCCCTGTACTGCTCCAGCTGTAACACTCCACTGGATGTGAATTAAACATTCAGAATCGCACAGATGTTTCATGTCTTTGATCATTAAAGTATGAGAGTATGAATAAATGTAGGTTCACTGATTCCCCCTTACGTCCATGTTGCTCATGTCGTGGGACTTGAGTCACAGGGTGCAACATTGCAGATTGTGGTCCGGGTGGCGTAGACACTACAACAGAGACACAAGCATCAGTTACTTCCTTGTCCACCCCAGAACTGAAACACGCCCAGGGCCCTGGGCTCATTGTTCCCACCCCTACGCTGGCCTGCCATACGCCAGTACACTCCGCTTACGCTCAGAGGGGGGGACGACAAAGCTACATGTCCCAGGTCTTCCCTGTAGTGATCTGCTGATCACTGGTCTAGTTGTCAGCATGCCGCAGCCACTCCCTGAGGGCTGGTTAACACCCACACCACACCCATCCAGCACAGGCGTCACAGGACATGTGACCCTGCCAATAAAAGGGGCCTAGCACACCACATTCCCCACTGCCGGAGATGACATGATGGCGTCCGCACCACGAGACTCAATCATAAAGGGTCCATGACTTGTGGCGCACTGGGTTAGTGGCACCCGATGCACTGCGGCTGGCAGGGGCCTACCGCCACATGACGATGACTTGCGTTTCACAGGGTTAGTGGCACCCGCTGCACTGCGGCTGGCAGGGGCCTACCGCCACGTGACGATGACTTGCGTTGCACAGGGTTAGTGGCACCCGCTGCACTGTGGCTGGCAGGGGCCTACCGCCACATGACGATGACTTGCATTGCACAGGGTTAGTGGCACCCACTGCACTGCGGCTGGCAGGGGCCTACCGCCACGTGACGATGACTTGCGTTGCACAGGGTTAGTGGCACCTGAAGAGCTGAGCGGGTGTGCAGCCTGCGATGATGCGTAGGCCTTGATGAGCCGTCCTGCTAATCGTGGTTCGATTTGAATTGTGAGTCCTGCTGGACCGTAGTGCACGCCGAAGGCAGCAGTCAGCACACACATGACTCCATGGTGCGGTGCCGCAGGGTGTGCTGGGGGCCTGTGGTGCGGAATCCAGCGATCGGCTGAGGAGGATGCACCAGCACGTGGTGGGCCCTCTTGGAGACACGCCGGTGGCGGCAGGTGAGCATTGAGGCTTGGGTGCGCAGGGGCGGCCAGTCATCGCTGGGTGGAGGACCGGTCTGGGGACCAGGGCTGGGGTGCAGCAGGCGCACAGGATCGCGCAGGCACCACCGGTCACGGCGGCAGACTCGTGGCTGGGTGGGGGACGCCGCCTTTGCTGACGTGACCCTGCATGCAATGATGTGATATGCGTGGGTTGGTTTGGGATGTAGCCACCTTGTCTCCAGTGGGAATGTGCCAGTTGAAGGTGGTCGGCCACGTGTGTGTAGGCCTATGGCCAGGTTGTGGCGGAGTCTGAGACACACGCAGTAGTCACTTAGGTGGTGGATTTGTGACGTGTGCATTCCCACAGTTGCGAGTTGGGGGATTGTGGAGTTGAGGTGTGTGGTGTGTTCAGTTGGTACTTGCCGATGGGCAGGTCATTTCTATGGGGCCATCCTCAAAGCGCTGGTTGGTGGCGGACTTGCGGACATGTGGGAATCATGCACACTGCCTGGGGAGTTTGCGACCACATTGGTGGGCACGCCACGGGGGTCCACTTTTGTATGCACAGTGATGGCATGCATGTGGTTGCTGTTGCGGTGATTGTGTGCAGTGTCGGCAGGAGGCACAAGTCGTACACGTGTGCTGTGAATTGCACCCAACACGTGCGTGACGCCAGCTATGGCGTAGTTCCCTTGCGTGGTCTCAAGATGTTCCTGCGCAGTATGGGGGGAGTGAGGGGCAGGGGTATCGAGCTGACAACCGTGATGCTTTCAGGTATGATGAGTCCTGCATAATGTGACCGTAACAGCAGTTCGTGTGGTAGTTACCTTCCTCTTCATTCCTACGACGGTTACGGCCACACAAACTTCTGTTACGGTCTTCTCATGCATGGTTTATCATGCCTGTGAGCATTCCGGTTTGTCCAAGTGCAGTACACTGTACCAGATTAGGCATGTGATTATACGGAAGTTTGACCATTGTCACCATTTCTCCCACAGGTTTCTAAAGACACGTTGCCCTGTTGAAGTTCCCCGTTGGGAATGGAACGCGTTGGCTGAGTTTTTCATTTTGTTTGTTTGTGTATTTGTAATAAAGTTCTGTTTTTATACTACTGTTGACTACTGACTTCATGACCTGGCGCACCCACATTTCGGTTACTACGATCTTGGGTCTGGGGCACGGAGGCATCTAGCACGGCTGGCATTGGGGTTGGTTGCGCAGGTACACTACGTATTGGAACTATCGTGTGGTGCGGATACAGGGGCCCGCCATTGCTTTTGTGGACATGCATCCATGACATGTGTGAGGGAGTTTGATGGGGCTGGCTGTGAGACTCCTCCGTTGGTTGGAAGGTACCAGTGGCCAACAGGTGCAGCACAGCCAGCAGCTTTGTCTGCGAGGGGATGTAGGTTGTCCGCTGTGTTGGTACCGTCAGCCTGTGGGCAATGTGGGTCAGGATGCGGAGGATGGTTGTCCTTTTGAGCCTGTGTTGGCCAATGGATTCCTCTGGCATTGAGTCTCTGGGGCTGGTGCGTTTTAGGGTCGTCCACTGTCCTGCACTGCCTAGGTGGTAATCCAGGGGGGGTGGTCCAGGGGGGGGCCTGGGAGTGGTGGCAGTGGGTGTTGTGGCCCTCTTGGTTCTCTGAGCTGCATGATCAGTAGCTCCATGGCATCTGTTGGTCTTCAGATGTGGCTCTGGGCTGGGCTCCCTTTCATACTGCAGGTAGTCGTCCTGCTTAACACCAGCAAAAGGCAGGTGTTAAATCCCTGCTGCTAACGCGCCTTATCACCTGTTCTTGGTTCGCATCGCAGATCTGACTGGTCGTTGAGAATCTCGCAAAGTGGTGTTTGTGTGTGTTTTTGCACGGGAACTCCTACTCTGCATATCATTAGCGTTAGTTGTCGCACTCATCTGTGGCGATGTTTTTTGCAGTTGCTATTGCAGGAAAACTGGCGATGTCGGCAGTTTGCACCAGCTTGTGAATGGGGCAATAAATCTATTGCCACTTTTGCAGCGCTAAAGTGCCGATAAATCGGCGATGACCCCTTGAGAATATGCCCCCTAGTGTTTTTCTTTGTATTCCTGTATCCATTCTTTTTGTCTCTCCCAGTATGACCATTTTCCATTGATTAACGATGTCTTTCAATCTCTCCATGAATTTGTGTTTTCGCATGTCACCTGGTGCCTCCCCACATTTTTCATTGTTTCTAGTTTTACTGTCTCTAGTGTGTCGGTTTGTCCTCCAGTGTCTGTTTCTCCCCATATCTACTAGTCTTGGGTTATACACCGTCCAATGCCTGTAAGTGTCTCCTGATATCCTTGTGTAAATGTGCACATGGCAGAACTACCATGCAATCTAATAACTCTGTTTTCAATTGGCTCCACATGTCCATGTTTCATATTTCTGTGTTTGCTTGTGCTTCTAGTGCCTAGTCTGAGATTCACAGCAACTTCCACTTTTCCATGTAATGGAGTGTACTGGCAGAGGGTGGTGGTGAAACTTACCTCGCTTGACAACTCTGTTGTAGAATGCTGGTATTTCTGTTGGCTCCTTTTCAATTACGTTTTACCCATTTTAGACTAACGCCGTTTTAAATTTATTTATCTGTACTTGCACTTTGCAATTGTCCTGGTAGCGCCGCTGTGTAATCGCGCTGCCTAAACTGACCTGCGGTGCCCATATGTAAGAGCGGGCCCGCCTCCTTAAGGTCAGCGTTTTAGCTCCTGGCTCATGCGAGGCATAAAAGCACATGCTGAGGCGACCACGCCGCGGACGCGCCGCCGGCGCACTGCCGGCGCACCGCTGGCGCGCCAAAGGCAAGCCCATCTGTGCCCGTCAGCGCCTGGAACGCGCCATGCGCCAGGACCCCTGGCCATTTCATTTCCAAAACCTACACAAGAGATCAATTACTTGCCCTGGATATAGGCAAGGGCTGTCACTCCCCATTATGGAATGGGAAGAAGGGTGACCCCTACTACTGTAATGGCTGTGGTTTCTCGGTGCTATGTAGGGATACAGCAGTGAATCTTCGAGGGGCCACTGATAGTTTAGATGCTGCTGCTGGAATTCCTCATATAGTGGGGCCCCCACACGCCCCTGGTCGGAGGGATTCAAACAATGAGGAATGTGGGAGAAGGCCACTTGCCTGCTTCCTGCTGAACACTAGATCCCTTATCAAGCATAGACTCGAATTCAAGAACTTGATGCAGACTTATAATCCTGACCTGGTTTTCCTTACGGAAACCTGGGCCACGGAAACGTCCGAGCCAGACTGGAATGAGGCACTGCCAATTGGCTATGAACTGTTCAGCATGGACTGGAAAGAGAATAGGGGAGGTGGCATTGCTATTATCTACCGCTCATGCTTTAAGGCCACCTGTAACCCTATCCAGCTGATGGACACAGAAGCTGTGGGGTTTAATATTAAAATGTATAACACCCACAGCTTCCCGGATCTGCTCCTATACCGGCCACCAGGGCCACGTGCTTCTTTCATTCAAGCACTACACACCCTCATGAAATCTTGCTTCGGGTTCTAAAGTTTTACTGCCCTTGGGGGTTTTAATTTTCATTCGGAGTGTTGGGACAGTGGAGATACTTTCACCCTGCTAGATAATATGGAAAGTCTTGGTCTGACCCAGATAGTCAGTGGTCCCACCCACGATGCCGGTCATACACTGGATGGCATATTCACGAACAACCCCCTTATTGGGTTAGACAAAATCCTGCCACTTACGTGGACAGATCATAAGGCCCAGATAGAAAAATGATGTCCTGTGGCAAAACAACAGTGGTTAAGTCTCAACCCTGGCATAAAATAAACAAAACCAACCTGGAGGAAGCTCTTGGTATCGGCCCTCCTAGCCCAGCCTTAGATAATAAAAAGGCTGCTGACAATTTCGACAATTGGGTTAGATTTGCAGCAAATTGTCTGGCCCCAGAAACAACCACCAATCAATGAAGAGCTCAACCATCGGCACCATGGTACAGCATAGACCTTAAAACTATTAAATGTAAATGTAGGCGCCTAGAGCGTGCCTGGAGAGTGGATTACAGTGAGCGTGGTAATTCGAGCTATAAGTTAGCCCTAGCGGAATACAAAGAAGCAATTATTCACGCCAAAAAGAATTATTTTACTACAAAAATAGAGGCCACTAAAAGCTCATCTAGAGAATTATTCAAAACCATTACCACTCTCTCCAAACTTGCAGCAAACTAATCATTTTACTCCAGATCAAGCCTTCTGTAAGAGGCTGGCAAATTTCTTTCAGGATAAGGTCCAAACTATTTACAATGAGCTTGCACTAAACACCTCTAATTCAGATAGCAGGACGAGAATAGAGGGTGCCACTTTGGATGAACCCCCTTCTGTTGACTATCAGTTTTCTCACCAATAACGCATGAGACTGTAAGCAAACTGCTAAAAACAATGAAATCAGGCTCCCCGGCAGATCCCTGTCCCCCTTACATTCTCCATATGGTTGCAGACAGGGCGAGCACATACCTGACCCCTCTCATAAATAATTCATGTCTATCAGGCTCCTTCCCCCTCTTCATGGAAGAAAGCTTCCATACAACCCATATTGAAGTAATCCTCCTTAAATCCTACTGAAGCAAAGAACTACCGACCAATATCGTGTTTACCGCTGGCTGCAAAAATCTTGGAAAAATCTATCAATCAGCAGCTAATCAGCTACCTCGAATCCAACGATCTCCTTGATTCCGCCCAACACGGTTTTAGATCATGTCACTCTACGGAGTCAGCCCTGGCCTTGGCCACTGAGGAGATCCGCAAACAAGTTGATAGTGGGGGGAGAGCCATCCTCATCTTACTGGATCTCTCAGCAGCGTTTGATACTGTTAACCACCAAGTACTAATACGCAGGCTGGAGAGTCTAGGAGTGGGGGGGATGGCCCTGGCCCTACTTACCTCATTTCTCACTGGCAGGGAACAGATGTTGTGTTGGGGCAAACTGACTTCTGAGGCCTTTTTCCTTCCATGTGGAGTCCTGCAGGGGTCAGCCTTATCACCGACCCTGTTTAAAATTTACGTGACTCCTCTGTCTAGACTGATCAAAGCACATGGCTTTGCTCTGATCTCATCAGCCGATGATACACAGATAGTGATATCTATATCCTCTAATGTGGAAACAGTGGCGAAAAGGTTCCACTATTGCATGAAACACATCATTGAATGGATGCATGCCAACTTCCTTAAACTGAATACTGAAAAAAGGGAGGTGGTGGAATTCGGAAAAGGCCCTTCCATTTGGAGTCACTCATGGTGGCCAGTGAATGCCGGGCTGTGCCCTGTAGCCACCAGGAAGACAAGAAACCTAGGTATTATGTTCGATGATCAGCTAAACTTTGCTGGCCAGTGTAATTCCCTGACCTCCTCATGCTTCTTCCGCTTAAAGATTTTACGTAAGGTCTTACCTTTCATTCCTCAAGGCCTTCGCAAAACGGTGATAGTTGCACTGATCCTTTCTAGAATCGATTATTGCAATGTGCTATTTCTAGGCATTAACAAAGGTCAAATGTTGAAACTTCAAGCCTTGCAAAATGCTGCGGCTCAGCTACTTCTAGACATCCCTAAATACCATCCCATCTCCAACAGTCTTAGGGAGCTCCATTGGCTCCCGGTCCAGAAGCGCATCGAATTCAAAGCACTTTGCTTTGTGCACGAGGCACTGTATGGAGAAGGGTCTTTGGACCTTCAGCAACTATTTCGCTGGCATATCCAGCGTTGTGAACTCAGGTCGGCCAATAAAGGACTAGTTCAGGTCCCAAAAATGTGTAGAGCTAGATGGGGGAAACAACCCTCTCCTACGGGGCAGCCAAACTTTGGAAAACAATGCTGATCTCAATCAGGCTACAACCTAACAGAAATCTGTTTAGGAGAATGATTAAAACCTGGCTGTTTCCAACTACATCAACCTAATTCTGCCCACCACATACCAGGTACCACTCTCATTACAGCTCAGCGCCAAGACGCCTCGGCAATAGTTGCGCTTTATAAATGTATCACTCACTCACTCCCTCACTCACTCACTTACTCACTTACTCACTCTATGTTTTACAATAATTTCCCCCAAGTCCACAATTGTCTGTTCTTCCTTGTGTCTAAGTTTTCATATGCTGCATGGTCATCTAATGTTGTCTGCCTCATCTTGCTCCACTTGCATTTTGATGCCTTTGTCTCTTCCAGAACCCATGTATTCCTTTGCTTTTTAATATCTATGTCACCTACTAGAAACAGTTAGCAGTGGCCTGTTAGAAATTGTATTTTTTATTGAGATGGGTTTCCCTACCAAGTTAATAAACACAAAATAGTTAATTTACACTACAGTTCTTGGAGAATCCTGTTCAACCCTTGGTAGCAATTGCACAATCATCAGGACATTTCCTGGAAAAAGCATTTAGAACCACATAACATAGAAGTCAAGAACACAAGTCAATACAATTCCTAATCCAATTCAGAGACATCAATACTATATTAACAAACAAAAAGACTCCCAAACTATTAAAAACTGATAAGGGGAACTGTAAACATGATTTTTAAAAATATTTAGGGCAAAACCGGCCAAGAAAACTCAAAGGACCTAGCCACAAATTCAGGAGAATCGAAATGGAGTAGAGTTCAAGTATGCAAAGTGGGTCAGACAAGTCAAAATAACTAAATTGGGGGTGAGGCTTAGCAGAAATTGGCAGTGGACATGATCGGCTGAACTTGAGCTGATAAACGTACCCCGGCGCTGAACATCCTGAGCCCCTATATGCCACAGTATGCTGAATCGGGGGTAAGAATCCCGGGCATGAGGGGAGATAGTTTTTAAGCCTCCTTCGATACGGAAAAAAACCTTGCGCCAAGGAAAATGGGTGGAGCACACATGGCCGTGCGCCGCACGCATAATGGTGGTTGGCAAGTCACATCACCGGCTGAGCTGCTGAGGAGGATGGAGGGGGCACCGAGAACCCACCGGGACAGAGTACTTTCCCCGGTGACTGAGGCAGAGCTATTTCGGGATGCCACGGATGGAGACACCCCTGCGGAGAGCATCCCTGGTTACTCGCATGGACGGTTTGAGCAATATGGCAAACTAAGAACTGCAAAGCGGCTCAGAAGGTGAGGCCTGCACTGGGACAAGCTGGGGCCCTGAGTACTTTGCAGTGTGGTGCTGGGAAGTGTCCTCCCCCCTGTGGATGCCATAGACAAACAGCCGGCCTCTGTTTCTGGGACTTTGACTCCTAAAGTGAGAGCAATATGATTGAAAGGCTGGAGGCGATGGCATGAGGGACTGAGCTGACATCATTTTCAGGGACAACGAGGGACATAGCTCTACCGCTCAGGGAGACCCTTGCAGATAGCGGCTGATACTACGCGGTGGCGTTAAAATGGCAGACGAGGGACAATGAACGGCCTGGAAGGTGTGAGGACCATTGAACAGTTCTGCTGCCTTGGAATGGTCACTTCTCACTCACTGATAACCATGGGAGAGTGCCATAGACACACACTGGGGCCCAGCAGACACCAATAGGGAGAAAAGTCAGCCATAAACATGAGGGGGCTACAGCATGGGGCCCACATCACTCGCTGCAATACTATATGGCAGATTTCCCACATGGCTCCTAGTGGAAAGGCTGGTTGCGAAGGAGGGATAGGAAAGAGGAGCACACCGAACTCTGAGCTCTGAAGGAACACTGTGCTGGAGTATGGCTACTAGAGGCCCAGTCAGTTGTGGAACTGCTCTGGAGGTATTGACCCTGGGGTTGAGGTGGGCTGGAGGGGGACTTACTCGGGTGGGGTCCCCCTCTCTTTCTTGTCCACCCACCGCCTGCAGGGGTGGTTGATGAGACTATGAAACCGGCAGATCATTAGGAAAACCCGGGTGGTAAATATAAAACATCTGCCATGCTTTCAGAAGAAGTAATGGAGGACCCCCAGGCAGAGACTCAGAGGAGGACCCCCTGTGATACGAGCAGCCATTAAGGACACCAAGCTAACGCTGGAGGTCCAAATTGCAGCAGTGGTGAATGAAGTCAGAATACTGCGTGCTGACCACAAAAAGCTGGAGATGTGAGTCTGAGCGGCAGAACTTAAATTGGACACAACCCACCTGGCAGTGCAGGAACTCACATGAAGATGCACACAACTGGAGAAGGGGGTAGCGGCCCTCACCGACCGACTGGAGTATACGGGCCTGATTCACAGAACTAACTTACGTCAAAATCCTAAACTTACAACAATTTTGGTATTTACAGAATGAACTTACACATTTGGGTATTCACAGAATGAACTTACACATTTGGGTATTCACAGAATGAACTTACACATTTGGGTATTCACAGAATGAACTTACAACAATTTTGGTATTCACAGAATGAACTTACACATTTGGGTATTCACAGAATGAACTTACAACAATTTTGGTATTCACAGAATGAACTTACACATTTGGGTATTCACAGAATGAACTTACAACAATGTTGGTATTCACAGAATTAACTTACTCATTTTGGTATTCACAGAAGGCACTTACTCATCAATGAGTAAGTGCCTTCTGTGAATACCAAAATGTGTAAGTTACACAAAATATGTAACTTACACAAAATGTGTAAGTTACACAAAATGAGTAAGTTACACAAAATGTGTAAGTTACACAAAATGTGTAAGTGTCTTCTGTGAATACCAAAAGGAGTAAGTTTATTCTGTGAATACCAAAATGAGTAAGTTCATTCTGTGAATACCAAAATGGTAGTAAGTTTAGGATTTTGTCGTAAGTTAGTTCTGTGAATCGGGCCCTACGAGTATACTGAGGGGAGGTCCAAGAGGCACAATGTGAGGCTGATAGGGGTCCCAGAGAAGGCGAAGGACCGAACGTCGAGCTTTTCATGGAGGAATGCCTGGAAAAAACAGTGCTGCAGGACAGACCCTCGTGTTTTTTGTCAGTTGAGAGAGTGCACAGAATACCAAAGCATGCCCCAGTCCTGAATTAGCCCACTAGACTGATCAGATTTTGGTTACTGAACTATAGTGAACGTGATAACATACTCCAGATATGTCGCAAACATTGCCCATTGACTGTTGAGGGACAGGAAGTTAATATGTAGCTGGATTACACAACCTAAGCCCAGAAACAAAGAAGGGCCTTTATGCCAGTGAAGAAAGTACTATGTCAACTGGGCCTCAAACTCGCTACACAAGCACAAGTCACACTTCCTGCTCTCTGTGCAGGAAGCATGGAACTGGCTGAAGCATCAGGGTCTGTGGTCGGGTCCGGCGGCGCCTACAGAGAGAGAAACCGACGGGCAGATGCAGAAAGCGAGAAAGCGGAATGGCATCGGCTGCAGAGCTTCACCGACAAAAGCACAGATGAGAGCAGAGCAGGAAAAGGCAGTGGAGGAAATCAAGAATAGCAGTGACATTCTTGACAGTAATAAATGGAGGGTGCTGATGCTGAGGTGAGTTTGGGGGGGAATGAGATAGGCTCTACGGGGTCGGACCCTGATTCAGAAGGGGAGCTGGCACTGATGATCACCCCGATGAAATTGGACCACATAACATAAGTTTCTTCATCTCTCCCACATCCAGAGACTGTAAGCACAAGATGCACTTTGAATGGTGATGGGGTGGTGTGCTGCTGGACCTCTGGAAGGCACCCTGCACAAGCATGAAATGACAGATATGCTCTGGGGACAGAAAGGACCAATCTGGGGTGAGAAGGGTGAGAAGCTGAATAGTTGAAATTGCTCTAGTGTCCGAGAAGTTTACCCTTCCATGTGCAGTGCATGAAGTTTGTATTTTTTCTTGGTTATGGGTACACTCATACCTTGAATTGGGGGGGGTCATGTTTCAGATCATAGCATTGTAAGGTAGGGTGGGGGATTGTTGCAAAGTCATCCTGTGCCCTGGGCACCCCCCAAATTTTTGCTGATTGATACTGGTGGTAACTGACTCTGACTGACCCTGGGCTCTGCCTAACCAGGCCCAGGGCCAGTGCAATGCTGAGAGAGACACATTAGAATACAGTTAAAACACCTACATACACTAGGGTACACAATGGTATGGTGGGGTACCCCTGTGATTGGCATGACCTACCCCATAAGCCCCTAGTATATAATAGGGCAGGGGGATTGAAACTACCTAGAAGTCCCTAGTACCCTAGGGCATGGCAGTTTAGAGGCCAGCAGCTCTTTTTGCACTTGCATGTGTGCACTGCTGAAGCCTGAGTTCAGTTTAAAAGCAGCCTGGGTGCCAGGACTGCTTTTAAAAAGTAAATTGTGCCCAAACTCGACTTATGGGTTTGGGGCACTTAAAAATGGATAACCTACAATGGTTTGGCATATTAGGGACCCCCAGGGTCTCCCCTAGGTATCCCAGGGGTTGGGGGTCAGATATTTATAAGGTACACCCTTATAAAATGAGTTTTTATATGCCTGGGTTAAGTGACCTTTCACATTTCACTCCCACATTGTGGTAACGTGCTGCCCAAATTCGACGTTGATGCTAGGAGCACTGTGAAGTGAGGATCTGCAATATTTTTACAGATTCAGAACCCCTAAAGTCTCCCCTAGTTGTCCTATGGGGTGGGGGTCCTGTAGATATAAGCAAAGTACTTATAAAATATGTTTTTGTAAGTCCTGGTGCTGGAAAAATGGCCCAAGTAATTTTTCCCATTGCAAATCCCCTGTTACATAGGTTAACATGGTAGGAAGTTATTAATTAATAACTCTTGATAGGAGAGGGCTAGAAGTGCCATTCAAAGATTTCCCCGAATGGTATTAATAAATCCAACAATATGATATTGTTGAATTTCTCCTAAAGTGTACATACAAGAAGTTATAAGACTTTCTTGTTTGTAAGTCCAGATTCAGCCTTCCAGTGGTCTGCCCTGATTGGTCAGAGTTAAGTGGATTAGCCAGCCTGCCTGGAGAGGTGATAAAGAGCCCCTGGGTTTATGCAGCTGGGCTGGGAGGGCAGTGTGCTGGTCCACAGGAATGCCAGGCCAGGGGGGAGGGTTGTAAACCATGGGCTTCAAAGAGAAAAGCAGAACCCAGTGACATTTACAACTCTGAACTTTCTGCCTCAGGCAGATGGGGGGATTATGGAAGGTATGAGCAGATGCAGGGGGAGAGTCTAAGTAAATTAGCCATCCTAGGGGTGTGTTTAGCCAGCTCTTGCCTCCTTGCTGGAAAATCTGCCATTATGGATTTGGAAGATTTGATGCACTCTGGGACAAAATAATGCCACACTCTACAGGAAGTGGTCATATGTTTGAGGAGTTACCCTGCTCCCATTGGTCAGGAGTGACCTCCTGTCTGACCCAGAGAACATGGAATAAGTACCTGAGAGGGGCAGAGCCCTCCAGATCTGCTGCTTGAAACTTACTGAAGCAAGACATTGCCAAGCTGAGAAGTTTTGCTGAAAACTGCACCATCTGAAACTACAGCCCTGTGGATTATTTTGCTGAAAAGGAACTAAAGAGCGGACTCCCTGAAAGCTACAGGTTAAAAGAGCTCATCTGGAACATCACCAACTAAATCTGCACCTTGGAGAACTACCAGTGGATTTGTAAGGGTGACGTCCAAGTGGATTGTGGGAACTGAAGTCCTCAACTTTCAAGGACCATCTTGGAGCTTCCAGACCCTTGGAGTGAGTTTGAGACACTTTGGGACCCTTTGAGGAACTTCAGGAAGAAGTTCAAGAAGTTTGGAGAACTATGGAGGAACTCTGAAAAAAAGCTCCATAGAGGGACCGACTCAGCCAAGCCACCCAGGTTCATCCCACTAAAAGCTCCGTCGGTCCAACTTCCAGAGTTTGACCGGGACTAGAAGAAATCTGAAGCCGGCGAACCCTCACCGGATCCTGCTACATGAAGAGCATCAAGAGACCCAGTGAGAAAAAGCTCCAGAAAAGTTTCTAAGTCCGCTCGTAGAAAAGGTGACCGGGAGCAACCGCGAACGCCAAGTTGACTGCCTTCCATCGCGTGCCGGCCTGGGCTCCTGGGTTGCCCCGCTGAAGCGCTAAAGAAAAAGTTTCTAAGTCCGCTCCAGGGAAGTTGACTGGGAGCTCGTCGAAAGGCAATCCGGCGAACCCTCACCGGATCCGGACTGGCTGGGAGCTTCGAGGGACCTCGGGAGAAAAGCTCCAGAAAAGTTTCTAAGTGTGAAGGTAGAAACTGAGACCGGGACCTGTCGCGAGCTGTAGCCGCCCAGGGCTCCATCGCGGTCGGCCTGAAACTTTGACTTTGACCCGGTCTATCGCGAGCAGGTATCCCAATATGGTGCTATAATCTTCTAAGTGCTATATTTTATTAAATCTTTGAAAATTCATATCTCCGGTTCCCTATATTGGATTTTTGTCGTTTTGGTGTCATTTTAAAGATAAAAATGTTTCCTATATTTATAAATTGGTGTTGTATTTTTATTATGTGTTGTGTCTTAATTATTTACTGAATTGGTGTTTTGAAATGCTTTACATACCTGTCTTTGAAGTTAAGCCTGTCTGCTCGCAGCCACGTTACCAAGGGTTGAGCATGGGAATAATTTTCTAAGACCTATGCTGAGTCCTACCATGTGTTAGTGGCCTTATTGCCAGTGGCAGACCTACATTTGCCCCTACCAATAATCCACTTTCCAACAGGGATATCTCAGAGGAATGATATAGACACACACAGACACCAAATCAGGCATGCAGAGATCTACCACACCCACCCGGTATAGTAGCAACAGACAAAAATGCATGTAACCAATGACCATGACACAGAACTTAACACTACTATCATTGAAGGTTAATGGTCTTGATAACAAGTAAAAGAGAGGCCTGGTTTCCAGAGTGATAAATAGATACAGAGCTGGTGTGATATTTCTTGAAGAAACCCATTTAATGGATGCGCAACACAATTGTCTGGGGAGAGGTAGTAATAGGGTGGCATGCCACGCACAGTCCTCCTCGGGCTCAGGGGGGCATGACGCTCCTGCTCAGGAAAGCATTTGTGTTTCACATGTCCCATACATGGTTGGACGATGCAGGTTGTTACACCGTGCTTCTGGGTGAATGAGAGGGTGAAAGTATAGTCCTCATCAATGTGTACGCCGTGCCTGGCTTCCAATCACCAACTTTCCACAAACTGGGACATCTACTAGCAGGGATTCCGCTGGCTCTCACTATTATATGAGGGGATTTCAACTTAGCACATGGCACACATCTGTATAGAATTAGTATCAAGCCAGAAGGGGAGGCCACAGCTGAGAAACTGGAGGGATTTACACAGGCGCTGGGACAGATCATTGTTTTGAAAGCCCTCCATGGGCAGGAAAGGGGTATGCTCTATTCACACTTGCACAACATGTCATCCAGACTTGATTGTTTCCTGACACCACCAAACACACTGGGAAGGTTTTCAGAGGCCAAATACGTAGCACGAAGGATCTCAGATCACTCCCCATTGCAAGGTATCCTAACCATGAGCAGGGACAAGGAACCCCGGGTTAGTGAATGGCAACATGGCGACTTACCAATATGTAGGTGGTTAAGGCAATTGATAAGGCCACCAAACACTACTTTCAAGAAAACAAGGTCACCGTGAAAACTGCAAGCACAGTATGGGAGGCCTATAAGGTGACAATTAGGGGAGAAGTGGGTGACAAGAGGGCAAGACTCAAGTGCCTGACAATGTTAGAACATGACTTAGAGCTGCTAACGAAGGAACATAGTGTTGTGTGGTTCCTATAAATCTATATAGCATCTGCACGTTTAGACAACATAAACTGTGGGATTGGTGTCTAGACCGGGTCTGTTCACCTGTATACCAGCTAGCTCACAGTGCCACTGTAAACTCCTCTTATCAAGGAGAGAATAGTTCCTGGCAACTATCGAACATGAAAATCCTGTCCCTTCAGAGATCTTGGAAACAGTATAGTACTTTTCGCTCTGTCACTCATGCTCACTTTGTCTCAGAGAGATACACAGAATAAACGGTGGAGATGTTTTCAATAAGCATTTACTGAACCAGCATCATTCTAGTGTAAAATAGGTGTGCTGAAACAGCCATAAGACAGAAACAGATATAAATGATTGTAAGCACCAACAGAGTAAATGGATGGTAGATTTCTACCATTGTGCTAAAACAATGAATATTTGCAGGCATATAAATACATGACAATAATAATTCGTACTCCGACGATGCAAGCCTAACTAGATGTACCTAAGTGTACCTAGCATGTATGGAGGTGTATAGCCAAGAATCCCCCTACGATGACACCCACCCCATTACCTGCTGTGAGAGAATTAAGGACCCCGTCTTGGTCTCAAGATGGACACCCCGTGAGGGATGTCAGACCACTGCGTGCTGGAGTGTCTGCGTGCAGGAACCTCAGCGTCTCGCGTCAGTGTGTCAGCATGGAAGTCTTTATCCTCTACCTGCCCCAGCAAAGATATGGTGTTTATATACCCAAAAGGTAACCTCAGGCATTCTACCTTGCTGTGTCATGTCAGCCGAGGATGACGAAAGGGATGACCCTTGTACATAGTTATTATGCAGAAGGTGGTAATCCTGCTGTGATTCTGAGAATCCTCATGCATAATAAATGAGGCTAGTTTTCTGGGAAAACCACACAATATTTATGCAGCACCTAACTAGGTAAAAGGTCAATACCAAAAAAACGTTATGTACTGCAATGGCAGGGAAAATGTAGGTGAAAGGTTAGGTGACTACCCAGGCCTATATTGGGGTACCTTACAAACCATAACACCCACTCCTCATCTGACCGGACAATATACTAAAAAAGTAACGTCCTTCTAATCAATCATAAAACATTGTAAAACTGTTCAGAATAAAAAACTTTCTAAAAAGTTTATAAGAATGCCTAAAAAACTCTATAAATCCATTATATATGTTAACATCTTTATAAGTCCTTTAAAATATGTTCATATATATGGTTTGAGCAAATGAGAGCATTTGAAAGCCATGGTGTTCAGCAAGAGTAAAGGAGAGAAATTTTTTTTTTGTTTAAAATTCCAATTTTGGTTGTTTTGGAAAAAAGGCTTAATTCTTCCCAACACACTGAGAGCCAAATGTTTATATGTCCTGTGCGGGAGATGCAACATCTCTGCTGCTTGCTGCTGGGAATGTCCCTTTTTGCAGGGTTATCCCCAAACTTTTTGCTTCTTCCTCCTATTTTTTTCTGGACCTGTGTTTGTTGGCTATAGGACTCTGGGCACTTTACCACTGCTGATCGGTACTAAAGTGCATATGCTCTCTGTGTAAATTGTTATTGTGATTGTTTATCCATGATTGGCATAGGTCCCTAGTAAAGTGCACTGAGTTTGCCAGGGCTGGTAAATCAAATGCTTCTAGTGGGCTTGCAGCACTGATTGTGCCACCCACATGAGCAGCCCTGAAAAGATGTCTCAGGCCTGCCACCACGGTGCCTGCGCGCAGTTTGTTAACTGCCATGACGACTTGGCAAGTGCACCCACTTGCCAGGCCCTAACCTTCCCTTTTCTTCCATATAGGGCACCCCTATGGTAGGCCCAAGGTACCCCCTGGGCAGAGTGCAGTGTATGTGAAAGGAAGGACATGTACTGGTGTGTGTAACATGTCCTGATTGTGAAATACTGCCAATTTCGTTTTTCACTATTGAAAGGCTATCTTGCCCCATAGGTTAGAATGGGGAATGCTTTGTGACATTTTACAAGCATATATTCCCATAGGGATAAGATCAAAAAATGGAGTTTGGTATCCCTGAACTCAGAATTTGATAATACATCTTTTAGTAAAGATAGTTTTTAAATTGTGTGTTTGAAAATACCACTTTTAGAAAGTGGCTATTTTCTTGTTCAACCATCCTGTGTCCCTCTGCCTGTTTGAGGATTGACTGTCTGGCTTTGGAGTGACAGGGACTGGGGAGGTGCAGTGGCTCTAGGAGTCTGGATGAGTCAGCACTAGGCTGAATAGGCCAGATCTGCATTTGGAGTGGTGGGAGGAGTAGCACCTGTACCTGAATAGGGCTGTGCCTGCCTTCCACAATGCTGGCTCCGCCCTCCTGTGCTGTGTCTGGAACCAAGGCTCACAGTGACAATGGATGTTGTTATGCACTTGCAGAGTGCCCCCCCCCCAGAACTGGTTTGAACTGGGCTCAGAGCCCCTTGTACAAAGAGAACAAATACATTTTGGGGTAGAAGTATCAGACACAAAACCCTAGATTTTAGATCATTCCTGGAATTCAAGAGGAACCTTTGCCAAGGAGATGAGCTGGTGAGACTGAGGAGAAGTACTGCCCTTGCTCTGTGTCTGGGGTTGACCTGCAGTTGCTGTTTCTGCCAAGGAAAGGAGAAGGACTTTGCTGTGTGCTGTGTCCCCTGCTTGAAGGAGATCTCCAAGGGCCTGAAGTGAGCTGCCTCCTGTTCTGAAGTCTCAGGGACACAAAGACTTCACCCCCAGCTCCCCTGAACTCTGCTGCTGTGAGTTCTAGCCTGCCAAGAGGTGCCTCTGCCAATTTTGGGCCTCTGGAGGTTGTTGCTGCTGTTTGGGAGCTGGAAGAAAGAAGAAATGTGAAGAACTGCTAAAATCTACGCATCGCTCTTCCTGCGGGTGTTTTCTCGACGCATCTCCACGACGCGAGAAGAATTTCCACGCATCTCCGTGCCACTGCGAAAACCGTCGCAGCGCCTGTCGCCACTGCAAGAATTGATGCATCGAGTGATGGCGGCTGAAGAGGACCGACGCAGCGCCGCTCGATGCCGCCGCATCGATCGCCGCCGCATCCCGGATTTCCATGCATCGTACCTGTGCGGCACGCTTTCCTGATGCATCACCTGCGAACCGCAACCGTCACGAAGAATCGACGCATCACTCCCCATACAGACCGGATTTGACGCAACCAGTCCTCTTCGTGTCACAGAACTGTCACATCGCCTCCCTTAGGTCTCAGGAGTGTCGCCTCTCTTTGTTTTCCGACTCTGCTGCTGTTTGGCTTTTGGACCTTTGACGCATCTACAGGTAGTTTGGTGAAAATTCACGCATCCATAGTTTTCTATGGTACAAGTTCTTGAAACCTTTTGAAAGTCATATTTTTAACTGTGTATGTTGGATTTTTGTTGTTTCGGTCTTGTTTAGTTCAGATAAAGATACTTTATTTTTCAAAACTGGTGTGGTGTCCTTTTGTGGTGTTTTCACTGTGTTACTGTGAGTGTTGGTACAAATACTTTACACATTGCCTTTGGGATAAGCCTGTCTGCTCGTGCCAAGCTACCAAAGGGGTGAGCAGGGGTTATCTAAAGTGTGTATCCTCCTTACCCTGACTAGAAGCCAAGGTCCCTATTTGGACAAAGGTACCTACCTCTGCCAACTAGAGACCCCCATTTCTAACACTTGCCTTTGCAGGCGACGGTCCCTGTAACACCTCACAGATCAGGTCAATCAAGCAAAGGTGATCTTCTTCAGTTCCCACAGCCGATGCTGAGGAGGCAGTTGTAACATCTAAAGCCTGTGTGCCTATAGTAGAGCCAGTATCCAATCCAACAGGAGCTGAAGCATCCCGTGGTGGCTCTAAGAATGCCGACATCAATGTGGGAATATGCTGAGGACACGGCAGTATGTGGGCCGTTAACGGGTCCAGCAATGCATCTACGTCCGGTGGCGCAACTGATGGAAATGTTAGAAAGATATTCAACATGCATTTTATCTGCAGAACAAGCAGCGGAGAACAGGCAAAACACAGTCAATCCAGACTGGTAGGCATGATAGGAACCAAGACACGCTTAGCTCCCGAAGTCAAGGTGTGCCCAGATGGAGTACCATGCGATCATGGTAAAATCGCTCCAAGAGCGTTTTTTCCATTTCCTTGGTGACTGGAACATATATTACATAGAAGAAAAATTTCAATCAGGATTCCCACTACCAGTAGCAGGATTAGCGGAAGCCTTCTAAAAATGCTTCCAAACCGGAGTGTATAAAAGCTGGAATCACTCCGAAGACTGTCTGAAAGGTGCTTAACAGTCCAGAACCTATGGTCTTAAATAGGTGTACTGTGCCCTTCGTATCAGACATGTTAAAGATACGCTGTACCATTTCTCTGAAATGGAAAGGGCAGTTATTTTGTACAAGTGCCTGTATCTCAGCTGAGGATCTTGAAACCTGAAGTTCATAAGTCTCTCCGGCTGAGGTTAAGGGCACATCTTTCTGTAAAGGCATGGCTTCCATTCGGCTCAGATTATCAAACTGTATAAAGGAAACATTCAATGAAGGCCATAACGACGCCTCCCTGACTGTGTGGGTCGGTGAAAACAATACTTGCATCCAACAAGTAACCCTGGAACTTACTGTGACTAGATATGCAATGCCTGGAAGCATCCCACAATAACCTTGATCATTCAGCATTAAGTAACTCCCGTTTGAGAGCAGCTTGAACACTGTACTAATCACGGCAGCTGGGGAACCATTTAAATGACAGGATAAATTTGCAACTGAACCATTACAGGCTCCATGAAGCATAATATCCTGGCAAAGTAGAGATCCACTTAATGAAGTCTTGCAGTCTGTACCGCTGAGAAACACTTCAGTGTCCCCGTTCCTGCATCTAAATATATACGGTAATTCCCAAGATTCATGGATGAAGTCCTTACCCATTGCTTCATATCTGCTTACCTGTTGGTGTTCTAGGCAATATTGAAATTGGAAAGTTGTTACTGGCAATGGTATATGGCCCTGAACTAACCATTCTGTGGATGGTGACTCTGCCACAATGAAAGGTAATTGGTCTAATTTTTCAATGTGCAGCATTTTATATTTTGCATCTCTTTGCGCCATTCTCACCTGTTTCTCTGATAGATTATATGTGGGAAATAGAGACGTACTGTTATTATATTGCCAGATCACGTGACCTGAGCGCAATGATAGTAATGTCCAGCTCAATAATAGAATGGATCATAACTGTGCCTGTCCGTGTTGTAAGATAGACAGATCCTGTTCCATTATATCTATAGCAGAAAATACAATGTTGCCCAGTGAATAAATCCTGGATGTGAGTGTGGTCATATCATTGTCAACCACAGCCAAAGCCTTCTCTAGGTTAACTCTGTCAATGTCACACAATCTCTCCGTAGCTTCCTGTTGAGAGATCTTCCAAATTTCATTATAAACAGCGTATTTGAAGCGTTTTTGACGTGGCTTTCGGGGACCGAGCAAAAAATCACCTACGATCCATGTCATCTGAGAGTAAGAACAAGTGTTTCACCTGTGACAGTTTTGATGTTCTTAGCCAATCTAGGCATAACTTCCCAACACTGTATGATGTCACCACCCCCAGATGTTCTTGTTGTTCATAGCATAAGTCAGGCCTATGGATACTAAACCCTTCGCGGTACCCCTGAATCTTGACTGACACCTATTCGTGTCTATAGGCCAAACCAACCATTCCTTCCAATTGGGGTCTGTTGAGTTGTATGAAACGCCATGCATGATGTCATCGAGTGTACCCTCACAATTTTCTGTATAGTTTTGCCATCCACCCAAGTGTGAAAGTGAGGAAATATGAGGTGTGTTCAAGTCCTTAATCTTGGCTAACCCAAGACAGGAAGTCTGTTGCACAGTGTCGTTCTGGAAAATAATCTGCTGTGGTATGAGGCATGCTCTAAATAGTGCAAAAACAACAGTTGATGGACAGAATGCAGAACAATGTCATACATTCACCCCAGTACAGAGATCTGGGCCTAAATCCATCAATTTTTTGCTCACCATGCCATTCCAGTTTGAACCCAGCCATATGCAAATCAGTCTTGACCCTGTGCCTCATGGGAACAGTCCAGCCCGAACTGCCAAGCCAGGTCCTCCCTGGACTGGAAACAAGCATCCTAGGACCGGTTTCGGGGTTTCACCCCTCTTCAGCCAGGATAGCTTGATTCCAGTGGCATGGAGAGCACGGGACCCACGTCTGGGCATACCCGTCCCACTCGGGGTGAAAATGCAAAAACAACAGTTGATGGACAGAATGCAGAACAATGTCATACATTCCCCCCAGTACAGAGATCTGGGCCTAAATCCATCGTTTTTTTGCTCACCATGCCATTCCAGTTTGAACCCAGCCATATGCAAATCAGTCTTGACCCTGTTGCTCATGCGAACAGTCCAGCCTGAACTGCCAAGCCAGGTCCTCCCTGGACTGGAAACAAGCATCCTAGGACCGGTTTCGGGGTTTCACCCCTCTTCAGCCAGGATAGCTTGATTCCAGTGGCATGGAGAGCACGGGACCCACGTCTGGGCATACCCGTCCCACTCGGGGTGAAAATGCAAAAACAACAGTTGATGGACAGAATGCAGAACAATGTCATACATTCACCCCAGTACAGAGATCTGGGCCTACATCCATCATTTTTTGCTCACCATGCCATTCCAGTTTGAACCCAGCCATATGCAAATCAGTCTTGACCCTGTGCCTCATGGGAACAGTCCAGCCCGAACTGCCAAGCCAGGTCCTCCTGGACTGGAAACAAGCATCCTAGGACCGGTTTCGGGGTTTCACCCCTCTTCAGCCAGGATAGCTTGATTCCAGTGGCATGGAGAGCACGGGACCCACGTCTGGGCATACCCGTCCCACTCGGGGTGAAAATGCAAAAACAAAAGTTGATGGACAGAATGCAGAACAATGTCATACATTCCCCCCAGTACAGAGATCTGGGCCTAAATCCATCGTTTTTGCTCACCATGCCATTCCAGTTTGAACCCAGCCATATGCAAATCAGTCTTGACCCTGTGGCTCATGCGAACAGTCCAGCCCGAACTGCCAAGCCAGGTCCTCCCTGGACTGGAAACAAGCATCCTAGGACCGATTTCGGGGTTTCACCCCTCTTCAGCCAGGATAGCTTGATTCCAGTGGCATGGAGAGCACGGGACCCACGTCTGGGCATACCCGTCCCACTCGGGGTGAAAATGCAAAAACAACAGTTGATGGACAGAATGCAGAACAATGTCATACATTCACCCCAGTACAGAGATCTGGGCCTAAATCCATCGTTTTTTTGCTCACCATGCCATTCCAGTTTGAACCCAGCCATATGCAAATCAGTCTTGACCCTGTGCCTCAAGGGAACAGTCCAGCCCGAACTGCCAAGCCAGGTCCTCCCTGGACTGGAAACTAGCATCCTAGGACCGGTTTCGGGGTTTCACCCCTCTTCAGCCAGGATAGCTTGATACCAGTGGCATGGAGAGCACGGGACCCACGTCTGGGCATACCCGTCCTACTTGGGGTGAAAATGCAAAAACAACAGTTGATGGACAGAATGCAGAACAATGTCATACATTCACCCCAGTACAGAGATCTGGGCCTAAATCCATCGTATTTTGCTCACCATGCCATTCCAGTTTGAACCCAGCCATATGCAAATCAGTCTTGACCCTGTGCGTCATGGGAACAGTCCAGCCCGAACTGCCAAGCCAGGTCCTCCCTGGACTGGAAACAAGCATCCTAGGACCGGTTTCTTTTGCATATGTCGCCCTAAGTGGGAAGGGTATGCCCAGCCGTGGGTCCCGTGCTCACTACACCACTGGATTCAAGCTAGCCTGGCTGATGAAGGGTGATGCCCTGAAACCGGTCCCAGGATGCTTGTTTCCGGTCCAGGGAGGACCTGGCTTAGCAGTTCGGGCTGGACTGTTTCCACAAGGAACAGGGTCAAGACTGATTTGCATATGGCTGGGTCCAAACTGGGGTGGGGTGGTGAGCAAAAGAATGATGGATTTAACCCGGATCCTTGTGACTGGGGGTGAATGTTTGCATTGTCCAGCATTCCGTCCTCAACTGTTTCTTTTGCATATGTTGCCCTAAGTGGGAAGGGTTTGCCCAGACGTGGGTCCCGTGCTCACTACACCACTGGATTCAAGCTAGCCTGGCTGATGAAGGGTGATGCCCTGAAACCGGTCCCAGGATGCTTGTTTCCGGTCCTGGGAGGACCTGGCTTAGCAGTTCGGGCTGGACTGTTTCCACAAGGAACAGGGTCAAGACTGATTTGCATATGGCTGGGTCCAAACTGGGGTGGGGTGGTGAGCAAAAGAATGATGGATTTAACCCGGATCCTTGTGACTGGGGGTGAATGTTTGCATTGTCCAGCATTCCGTCCATCAATTGTTTCTTTTGCATATGTCGCCCTAAGTGGGAAGGGTATGCCCAGACGTGGGTCCCGTGCTCACTACACCACTGGATTCAAGCTAGCCTGGCTGATGAAGGGTGATGCCCTGAAACCGGTCCCAGGATGCTTGTTTCCGGTCCAGGGAGGACCTGGCTTAGCAGTTCGGGCTGGACTGTTTCCACAAGGAACAGGGTCAAGACTGATTTGCATATGGCTGGGTCCAAACTGGGGTGGGGTGGTGAGCAAAAGAATGATGGATTTAACCCGGATCCTTGTGACTGGGTGTGAATGTTTGCATTGTCCAGCATTCCGTCCATCAATTGTTTCTTTTGCATATGTTGCCCTAAGTGGGAAGGGTATGCCCAGACGTGGGTCCCGTGCTCACTACACCACTGGATTCAAGCTAGCCTGGCTGATGAAGGGTGATGCCCTGAAACCGGTCCCAGGATGCTTGTTTCCGGTCCAGGGAGGACCTGGCTTAGCAGTTCGGGCTGGACTGTTTCCACAAGGAACAGGGTCAAGACTGATTTGCATATGACTGGGTCCAAACTGGGGTGGGGTGGTGAGCAAAAGAATATTGGATTTAACCCGGATCCTTGTGACTGGGGGTGAATGATTGCATTGTCCAGCATTCCGTCCATCAATTGTTTCTTTTCCATATGTCGCCCTAAGTGGGAAGGGTATGCCCAGACGTGGGTCCCGTGCTCACTACACCACTGGATTCAAGCTAGCCTGGCTGATGAAGGGTGATGCCCTGAAACCGGTCCCAGGATGCTTGTTTCCGGT
Source organism: Calotriton arnoldi (assembly GCA_963921515.1). Taxonomy (NCBI): domain Eukaryota; kingdom Metazoa; phylum Chordata; class Amphibia; order Caudata; family Salamandridae; genus Calotriton; species Calotriton arnoldi. The sequence goes on along the minus strand of CAWUFW010019775.1, from coordinate 53,797 downwards.
CCAGGGAGGACCTGGCTTAGCAGTTCGGGCTGGACTGTTTCCACAAGGAACAGGGTCAAGACTGATTTGCATATGGCTGGGTCGAAACTGGGGTGGGGTGGTGAGCAAAAGAATGATGGATTTAACCCGGATCCTTGTGACTGGGGGTGAATGTTTGCATTGTCCAGCATTTCGTCCATCAATTGCTTCTTTTGCATATGTCACCCTAAGTGGGAAGGGTATGCCCAGACGTGGGTCCCGTGCTCACTGCACCACTGGATTCAAGCTAGCCTGGCTGATGAAGGGTGATGCCCTGAAACCGGTCCCAGGATGCTTGTTTCCGGTCCAGGGAGGACCTGGCTTAGCAGTTCGGGCTGGACTGTTTCCATAAGGAACAGAGTCAAGACTGATTTGCATATGGCTGGGTTCAAACTGGGGTGGGGTGGTGAGCAAAATAATGATGGATTTAACCCGGATCCTTGTGATTGGGGGTGAATGTTTGCATTGTCCAGCATTCCGTCCATCAATTGTTTCTTTTGCATATGTTGCCCTAAGTGGGAAGGGTATGCCCAGACGTGGGTCCCGTGCTCACTACACCACTGGATTCAAGCTAGCCTGGCTGATGAAGGGTGATGCCCTGAAACCGGTCCCAGGATGCTTGTTTCCGGTCCAGGGAGGACCTGGCTTAGCAGTTCGGGCTGGACTGTTTCCACAAGGAACAGGGTCAAGACTGATTTGCATATGACTGGGTCCAAACTGGGGTGGGGTGGTGAGCAAAAGAATGATGGATTTAACCCGGATCCTTGTGACTGGGGGTGAATGATTGCATTGTCCAGCATTCCGTCCATCAATTGTTTCTTTTCCATATGTCGCCCTAAGTGGGAAGGGTATGCCCAGACGTGGGTCCCGTGCTCACTACACCACTGGATTCAAGCTAGCCTGGCTGATGAAGGGTGATGCCCTGAAACCGGTCCCAGGATGCTTGTTTCCGGTCCAGGGAGGACCTGGCTTAGCAGTTCGGGCTGGACTGTTTCCACAAGGAACAGGGTCAAGACTGATTTGCATATGGCTGGGTCGAAACTGGGGTGGGGTGGTGAGCAAAAGAATGATGGATTTAACCCGGATCCTTGTGACTGGGGGTGAATGTTTGCATTGTCCAGCATTTCGTCCATCAATTGCTTCTTTTGCATATGTCACCCTAAGTGGGAAGGGTATGCCCAGACGTGGGTCCCGTGCTCACTGCACCACTGGATTCAAGCTAGCCTGGCTGATGAAGGGTGATGCCCTGAAACCGGTCCCAGGATGCTTGTTTCCGGTCCAGGGAGGACCTGGCTTAGCAGTTCGGGCTGGACTGTTTCCATAAGGAACAGAGTCAAGACTGATTTGCATATGGCTGGGTTCAAACTGGGGTGGGGTGGTGAGCAAAATAATGATGGATTTAACCCGGATCCTTGTGATTGGGGGTGAATGTTTGCATTGTCCAGCATTCCGTCCATCAATTGTTTCTTATGCTCTAAATAGTGCCTCAGTTCCCTGAACCTGCCATTCCTTAGTACCCCAGACTGATTTTATGTCTATAGTGTCTCTCCATATGTCGAAACCCCGTTCAGGCAGTTGGGCAAAAAGGATGCAGAGTATATGTGTCTCGTGTTAGTGAGCATACTTATCTTTGCAGATGTAGGTGCAAGCTTATAATAATATGAGTGTGGATCTGATGTATTAAACCCAGAAAAATAAGCAAACTTTTGTGCAAACATTTGTGAACTACATTTCGGTGGTGTTGGGCAATGTTCCCATTGGTGGTATGTGAAAACATTACGTGGTGCACTCGTTTTATGCATCCATAATGTTGGTAACAGTACATGGTATCAAAAGCAGATCAGTCATCAAACATTTCATTTTTCGTTAATACCGCAGACAGTTCTAATTCAGACAACATGCTATTAACAGTTTCAAAATCCCAATCGTCAGAGTATGTACTGGAGGTGATGATATCTTTTAAAGAAATTTTGAATACATGTAGTATTTTTAATAGTTCAGTGGGACCAAATACATCTTATGAAACTCTGTCTCAAATCATTCCGTCAGGAACTGGAATTGCTGTATGTTCACATAGGACAGGTCTCTCTGTTCACGATGAGATGACGTATGAGGTTTCAGCACCAAGTTCACATCGGATACTGCAGAGCGTTCTGGGAGATAGTTTCCATTCACGAGCAAGAAAAAGACAGTCACTAAACCTATCCAGAAGAGTAGGAACAGTATCTCAGTTGCTATCCAAGCTGTCGCCATGGTGAGACTAGGTATGTCTTTTTCAGAAAAATATAGAAATCATGAAGTTGTTTTTTGCGGGAAACTGGAGATGACTGTGACTCAGGTTCACTAGGATCCAGAGAAAATGTGTTGAAATCGATGAAGTAGCCAGATGCTGTTCGATCTATCTTTGGTAGCTCAGCAGACTTGTTGAACTTGCAGATGTCTCCTGTAGAGGCATATTGATGTAGATGTTGGTGTTAGGCCGAATTGATATCTGTGTTTCATTTCTATTTTGTTGCTGTTGAATTTCAATAAGAACGAGTTCCATTTCATTGTTGTTAACTTCATTACTACGTATAGAAGACTCTTCTAATGTTATCAATCTTTCTGTCTGAACCTCCTGTATGGTAGCGAGAAGAGATCGGCGGCTACCCAGGAGCCCACGTGGCCTGCTATTCAATATCCGCCACATAGTGTGGTTTGATCAGATCAATTGAGATGAATCTCTTTTATTTCTTGCTGGCAAGAGGCGGAAGAAGTACTGTTCTTGTTCCTTCGACAGCTAGGACAGGTACAGGTGTTCTGTATGATGGCCCAAATTCCTTCTTGTCCACAATCTTTTCTCTGGCCAGATCCCGGACCTTTGGGATCTTGGCAGGTCTTGACGTTACTCCTTTTACTTCCCCAGTGGCGGTGCTTTTTACTTGGACGTTGCTTTGCAGTGCCCGGAATTCATTGAGTTTCTGTAAAACAGCCAAACGTTTATTGATGTCAAATGGTTTTTCATCCACCACTGCACTGCCACAATCGAGGTCAGGTACCCACATTATTGTCCCAAATAGGACTTCGTACGGGGTGTTGCCTACTAGGGAACTTCTTGGCATGTTATTAGGTGCCCTCTGGGCCCCATATACGTGATTGACCCTACTACCACCCGAGCCTAATACCCTTGCTGTTAAGGATTGCTTTAAGTCCCAGTTTTTCCTCTGCACAATCAAATTTCCCTTGGGATGATATAGAGATGAGTAACGCAATGCCACACCAAAACTTTCCATGGCTTCCTTGTAAGCCCTAGAGCTAAACACGGGGCCACAGTCAGAATGTAATTTGCCAATTGCGTATGTCCCTATGAAGACTTGCAAATCCTTTATAACAGTTCGGGCGTCAGCCGAGCGCTCAGGCCAAACCCACAGGAATCTAGAGCATGAATCCACCTCCACCAAGATGTACTTTTAAGCCCCATCAGATTGTAAGGGGCCGCAGTGGTCCACATAGACAGAAGCGAGAGGTCTGTCTGATATTAGTATTGGTGTTTGCGCCGCATGTGCTACAGTGGAACCCTTCATCTACTGACAGATGTCGCACTTAAGGACAAATGCTTTTGTCTGTTTTGTTAAACTTGGCCACCAATAGCATTGTTTCAGTAGTAAAACTGTCGCAGTAATCTCTGCGTGTGAGGAACCCAGACCATTGTGTGCAGCTAGAATTAAACCTAATCTGCGATCCATGTTTGGTATGACTCTATCACCCACTCCTGGAATTTGAGCATACAGAATATTTATTGCATCTAACTTGTAGGAGTACTTGAGTGGAAAGCCTTTTGGCATGGCTGAGCTGTTTTTGCGTGAAGCAATGACAGCTACCATTATCTGTCCATCTATTGTCGTGCTAGAACGAGTGATTGTAGCTGCGGCAGCAGTTCGCACTGTCGCCTTGGCGGCTTCATCAGCCAATGAATTCCCTTCAACGTGAACGCCATCACATTGATGACTCAGCGTGTGTATCACGTGAGCTCTTGGCAAAGTCTTTTTTCAGCCCTGCCACTTGTTCCCAAAGCAATTTGTGCTTTATTGTTCAACCTTTTGAGTCTTTAAACCCATTCTGACCCCAATAGTGAAGATATTCATTGTAAGACTGGACACAGTAAAATGAATGGCACACTATAAGTGTGGGGAAGTCCGATCCGTATTTATAAGTGCCAGTAATAGGGCTTTTAATTCTGCCAGCTGTGCCATGAAATCTCCCAGAGACTGCGTCTTCGTACTGCTTGGATGGAACTTGCCTTCCTGCATACGTCCTTTTACAACCACACACGCTGCGCTGTATTGCTGTTTACTTCCTATGGCAGGCTGAGCAGAACCATCAGTGTAAATAATGTTTTCATATTGATCGAGAGGCATTATATAATTTGGGAGAGGATATTCTTGTTCATATTGAAGGAATGCTTGTGTTTTTAATGTAGAATCAAATTTGTAGTCTACATCTGTCGCAGTGAGAAAATTAGTCCATTGTATCCATTGCGGATGTAAAGCTTTAGCATTTGGAACGCTTGCCTTTGTAAGAGCCTCTAAGGCCGGTACTGGAGTTATGACAATTATTCGTTTCCCCTGTGCCAGTGTTCTTTCACTCACTACCGCAGTCTGTACAGCTGTTAAAATCTTTTCAGTGGATGCAAAGCACATCTCAGCGTTTCTGTATGCAATGGGTACCGTTTCGCCTTCATTGAAGGTTAGGTAAGTGTACCCTGATTGACCCGCGATTACACGGATCACCAAATTTGTGGTATTTACACGTGGGTGTAGGTGTTTGGAAGCTATCATGTCAGCTTGCAAGGAACGTAGGATGTCCGTGTGTTCCTGTGTCCAATGTCTAATTGAAAAATCAGATCTGCTTAAATCGTAGAAAGGTTTTACTTTTTCTGCGTAATCCAAACTGCATGTGCTGCCAAAATGTAGGAATCCCAATATGGATTGTAAATTTTTCATAGTTTTTGGTGGTTGGAGCAGTGCGCACTTACCTTAAACGTTAGCTGCTAGGCTTTTTCCTTCACTTGATAGCTCATATCCCAAAAATAGGACATTGAGGTGGGTTATTTTCGATTTTTTAAAGTTGAATTTGTAGCCCTCTGAGGCAAATCTCAAAATTATGTTACTCACCCTGGTCAAATGATCCAAGAAATCATCATTGGTCAGATAAATATCATCTACATAGGACAATGCCTCCTCATCAAAATTTTGAAGTAACTCTGTTACTCTAGCTGAGAACAACCTGGGGCTATTCTTATATCATTGGGGCAGTCAACAGAATTGACGTTAAGAGCCTAAAGCTGAGAATGCTGTCAAATATCTGCTTTCAGGTGCTATATTTTGGCAGAAAAATCCATGTGAGATATCTAGTTTTGTTTTGTATTTTTTCTGCACAATGTTATTCATTAAAGCGGCACTCTGTGCATTCTGTACTGCAAATATCTATGTGCATGTATTCAAATGTCTGTAGTCTAAAACTAGACAGTATGAATTGTCAGGCTTCATTACAGGAAACAAACGATTATTCATTGAAGAGGTGCACTTCTCTATTACACCTTGGTATTCAAGTTGATCTAAGATCTCAGTGACTTGTTTTATCGCTTATTGCTTTATTGAGTACTGTCTCTGCGGAATTGGAGTAGTTTTTACTGCACCCGCCCCGCCAAACCACCGCCCAGGAAAGAACCCAACTACCTCAGATGCTTCCTCCTCAACACCCGCTCCGCCCGCAAACACGCCATCGAACTCTGGGACCTTCTCGACTCAACCTCCCCAGACGTCGCATTCCTGACGGAGACCTGGCTGAATCCCGCTTCAGCCCCCGACATCGCCATTGCCATCCCAGACGGATACAAGATCACCCGCAGGGACCGCACCAACGGAGTCGGAGGAGGCATCGCCTTCGTCCACAGGAACACCCTCAGAGTCTCAACCAACACCGACGACACCCTCAGCACCGCCGAACACATGCACTTCCAGATCCACACCGATCCCAACACCACCCTCAGAGGAACTCTCATCTACAGACCCCCGGACCCCGACCACAGTTCAGCGATTCCATCGCTGACTTCGTCAGCACACACGCCATCGCCTCCACGGACTACATCCTCCTCGGGGACCTGAACTTCCACCTCGAGAACAACAAGGACACCAACTCCACCACCCTGATCGACAACCTCGCCACCCTCGGACTCAGACAGCTCGTGACTACACCCACCCACGCCGCCGGCCACACGCTAGACTCCATCTTTTCCGCAAGCCCACACGTCTCCTTCAACCACACCTCCGAACCCCACTGGACTGACCACCACTGCATCCACTTCACCTACAGGAAGCCCACCACGCACCACCGCACCGAACAAATGCCTCGCCGCTGCTGGAGCAGAGTCACGGAAGACCAGCTAACCACAACCCTCGCCCTGAGCCCACCCGCCGAACCCTCCGACCCTGACACCGCCGCCCGCAACCTCAGACAGTGGATCGACGACTGCGCCAACACCCTCGCCCCGCTCAAGAATCCGCCCAACAGCCACACCAGCAAGAAAGCCACCTGGTTCACCGAAGACCTCCAGGCCTCCAAACGAACATGCCGAAAACTGGAGAAGATCTGGCTCCACGAACAGACAGCGGACAGCTACGCCGCCCACAAGAGCGCCACCCGCAGTCACCATCACCTCATCAGATCCGCCAAAAGGGCCTCACTCAAAGACCACCTAGACAACAATGCACACAACAGCAAAGAGCTCTTCAACATCGTGAAGGAACTCTCCAACCCCAGCTCCAACACCAACGACATCCAGCCGTCACGAGACCTGTGCGACTCACTGGCCACCTTCTTCCACCGCAAAATCGCCGACATCCACGACAGCTTCAACACCACGACCGCCCCGGCAACCACCGAGACCACTGCCCCCACAACCACCAACCGCCTGCTCTCCTGGACCAACATCAACGACGAGGACACCAGCGAGATCATGAACACCATCCACTCCGGTTCACCGCTAGACCCGTGCCCTCACCACATCTTCAACAAAGCCAGTACAGCCATCGTGCCCCATCTCCGGAAAATAATCAACATCTCCTTCGAGACAGCAACCTTCCCGGAAAGCTGGAAGCACGCCGAGATCACCGCCTTACTCAAGAAACCCAAGGCAGACCCCAAGGACCTCAAGAACTTCCGACCCATCTCTCTGCTCCCGTTCCCCGCGAAGGTCACCGAGAAAATCGTCAACAAACAACTGACCCGCTACCTCGAGGAGAACAACATCCTGGACCCTTCCCAGTCCGGCTTCCGCAGCAACCACAGCACCAAAACCGCCCTCATCGCCGCCACCGATGACATCAGGACCCTGCTAGACAACGGAGAAACAGCAGCCCTCATCCTCCTGGACCTATCAGCCGCCTTCGACACGGTCTGCCACCACACACTACGAACACGCCTTCATGACGCCGGGATCCAAGAGAAGGCCCTGGACTGGACCACATCCTTCCTTTCCGGCAGAACTCAAAGCGTCCGCCTTGCCCCCTTCCGATCCAAGGCCACCAAGATCATCTGCGGCGTACCCCAAGGCTCCTCCCTCAGCCCAACGCTGTTCAACAACTACATGGAACCCCTCGCCCACGTCGCCCGACAGCACAACCTCAACATCATCTCCTACGCCGACGACACCCAGCTGATCCTCTCCCTCACCAAAGACCCTCACACCGCCAAAGCCCACCTCCACGAAGGAATGAAGGCCGTCGCCGAATGGATGAGGACCAGCCGCCTGAAGCTGAACTCGGACAAGACGGAGGTCCTCATCCTTGGTTCCAACCCTTCAGCCTGGGACGACTCCTGGTGGCCAACATCACTGGGAACAGCCCCGCCACCCACCGACCACGTACGCAACCTAGGGGTCATCCTCGACCCCACCCTCTCCATGACTAAGCAGGTCAACGCCGTTTCCTCATCCTGCTTCAACATCCTCCGAATGCTCCGCAGGATCTTCAAGTGGATCCCCACCGAAACAAGAAAAACAGTCACCCAGGCCCTCGTCACCAGCAGGCTGGACTACGGAAACGCCCTCTACGCAGGAACGACGGCTAAGCTCCTGAGACGGCTGCAACGCATCCAGAACGCCTCTGCATGTCTTATCCTCGACATCCCCCGACGCAGCCACATCACACCCCACCTGAGAGACCTGCACTGGCTCCCTGTCAACAAGAGGATAACCTTCAAGCTCCTCACCCACGCACACAAAGCACTCCACAACTCCGGACCAGCCTACCTCAACAGACGACTCAGCTTCTACTCCCCCACCCGCCAGCTCCGCTCGACCAGCCTCGCCCTCGCCACAGTCCCCCGCATCCGGAAAACGACCGCCGGCGGCAGATCCTTCTCCCACCTCGCCGCCAAGACCTGGAACACCCTCCCCACCAACCTCCGACAGACCCAAGACCTACTGGCCTTCAGAAGACTCCTCAAGACCTGGCTCTTCGATCAGTAGCAGCACCACCCCCTCTTCCCCCAGCGCCTTGAGACCCTCGCGGGTATGTAGTGCGCTTTATAAGTGACATGATTGATTGATTGATTGATTGAGTATCCCACCCTACATGGTTGCGATATAATGCAGGAGCTAGTGCTACTGCCCATTCCTGCGCGTATGAATGTTTTAGTGATACTGGACCAAGGTCGGAAAATGCCGGTAAAATCACTGTTTCTCCCTTTGGGCAGTCCATAACAATTTCAGGCGGCCAATCTTTTTCAGCCAAAAGGATGTCATATCGATAAGTCAGGTTCTCCCAAAGAGACCTTTAATTTTTTCTGGGTTTGGAGTGTTATTTCATATAACGAGTATGGGACACTTACCCTAGTATCAGGTGTCTCTACCGTGATATGTTCATTCAACTCTGCTGTCACCAGAAATTCCATCAGGTTCTGGTGAGCTATTGTTACTTCTGCTGCGCTGTCTAGCATCGTTAGAGCCCATTCCCCATTCAGAAGTTGAGTCCTCAGTATCCTTGGCATTTCTTACTTTAAGGCCAGCTACTTTCTTCTTTTTAAATTGAGGTTTTGATTTTGGTTTATCTTCTTTTTTGATATTATAGTCTGAAGTAAGATGTGTATCTGGAGTGGACTTTGTTCGCTCTTCTTGCCTGTGTTCTGACCGTCCTTCTCTCTCAGAGTGTTTTGATGAACCCTGAAAGGAACGAGAGGAACGTGTATCAGTGTCCTGATACCTGTCATGATTTTTAATGTTAACATGATTCCTAAGGTTGTACCTCCTTTTGGAGGGCTCCTGTTGAGGAGACCCACCCCTTCATTGTGATGCATTCTCTCTATTCTTTTGTTTTTTATTCTCACATTTCATCTTGGAAGAATTGGGTGCTTGCTTGGTGTTATCCTTTTCAGGTCCACCCATGAGTTGAGGTTTTGTTGCTCTAGCTCCCAAATTATCTCTACCTAATTTGGCATATGTATCTTCAATAATTTTAGGTCATTCACGCTCCTGTTGTATAGGAGTGAAATCGCTCAGGTGTTGGCATATCACCACTGCTGCTGCCTCCCCTTTTATGTTTGTCAATATAATAGTTGATACCTGGGCAAAATTTCCTAATAATTTCATCCCTAAGTTCAGAGCAGGTTCTGCTCCATACTCATTCAGTATTTGTCTTAATACGTCTGGTATCACTGCTATTCAAGGGATACAATGAGTTCTGTTATAGATGGCAGCCAAAGCTGTAACCCAAGAGGTACAATCCTCTATCGGGGGAGCTATCCCCATTGGCAAGCAGATTGTTAGCATTCTGTGTTTTTCTTGGGGGCCTGTGTGTGGAAACACTGCCTCTAACTGTGTTATTTTCTGAGCTATCCAGAATTGCATTTGCTCTTATTTAGTGGGCATTTTACCCATAACTGCATTTAGTGTTTGTGGAGTTATTTTAGTTGTAGTTCCTTGTATTTGTCCTGCTGGTGTAACCCTTGTTAGCTGAAGTGTGAGTGTTCTCATAACGAACTATGTCAGATTTCTGTAAAGTTTTATTACTTCTTTGTGAAGTGGACGTAAGTCTGCTACCAGTATTGTGTCAATGTCTGGATGCGGTGTATAGGTAGCTAGGACCGGCCAAGTTGCTCCATCTCTGCCGAGCAGACCGAGTATCACTTTATCTGTTGTGTGTGGGAGGGTACCTTTAAACCAGTTTATGGTAGGTGAGCGGAACTTCAATGTCCTCATATGTACAGTATTCCTCTGTGTGGTGAACAAGATGTGAATAAGAAGCAGTAGACCGGAATTCTTCTTGTTCTGTGTTTATTAGTTACAGCCTCAGCACTCCACAGGTAACTGACAAATGTGGAAAGCTGTACAACCAATACACATATTAACATTCTACATTCTAGAGAGGTAATACTGGAATGCAGGAGAAATGAGATCACAACAATATCTCCCTTTCTACACCATAAACATAAAGCAGAAACATCAAGCAATGAAACATGTTAAAAGTGCAGGGAGAAATGCAGAACATACACAGCATAAAAACATGAAACAAATGGAATGGAGAGAGAAAAAGTAGCACTAGTCACAACTAGTATACTAAAGGAAAAATAAAGAACATCGCAAGACCTACAAGGTTAAATGAAAAAGAAGATCAATCTCAATCACGAAACCTTAGAGGCTTAACAATATTTCTACCACTGCTCCTTCGTTCAGAAACAGGAACAGGATAAGAGGAAGAACTTGACTCAGAAACGTCAAGAGGAGAAGATGGAGCTGGAAAAACGCGAGGATGCACCTCGCGAGGATGCACCTTCACAACTCTTCCCTTGTTCCACCATTCATTACTGCTTGTTTTTACTGCATTCCTGGTCACAACTTCAATTCTGACTGGAGGTTTGAATTTTGACATGCCTTTGGCAACATGATTAGGGTCTTTAACACGGACCCAATCACCCACACAGAAAACTCTTTCTGTAGATTTGACTCTATGTACTGTATCATAGTGACTTTTCATTTTAGCTTGGAATCTTTCAACACTAGGCCTTACAATTTTATCCACACTTAACATGCGATCACTCTTGGTCTGACAGTCCCGCAACCAAGCAGGACATAACCTGGAAGCAGGAGGGCGTCCCCGCAAAATTTCAAACGGGGAAAGACCAGAAACAGCATTAGGACACGACCTGTGAGACCACAACATTTCCTCAACACCTTTACACAAATCAATCTTGTTTTGAACAGCGCACTGTATACATTCCACTAAAGTGCGGTTCATTTTTTCTACTAGGCCGTTGGCTTGTGGATGATAAAAAGCAACACATTTGTGTTTAATGGCATTGGTGTCCAGAAAACTTTTCATTTCTTTTGAGACAAACTGGACACCATTGTCGGAAACAATCTCTTTGGGGTAACCTTCTCTCAAAGACAAAATGTTTAGAAACTTGATAACCCCAGAAGTGTTAGGTTCTTCTACAAATTTAACTTCCCACCATTTACTGTAGTAATCTACAACAACAATAGCAAATTTGAACTTGCGCGGTAGAATACTAAAAGGTCCTATGAAATCAAATGCCGGTTTGGACCACACAGACTCAGGTAAGCTGACAGGTTGGAGTGAAACCGCTTCCGTTTTAAGCCCTTTATCACTGGTGGCACAAATGACACATGCTCGGACGGTAGCAATGATAGCAGAGTCCATCCCAGGCCACCAATAACTGTCTCTGATTTTTCTTTTAGTTATGGTCTGGCCTAAGTGCCCCTTATGACCATACGTGATAATTCTGTCTCTCAAACAAACAGGTGGAATAAATTTATCCCCCCTTACCAACATCCCATTTTCTTCAATTGACAGCTCATCAGAGACCTTAAAATAAGCTTGTAAGGCCTGAGGTAGCGTCTTCTCTTTAGGCCACCCATTCATCACAAATTTCCTTACACTCTCCAGTTCAACATCTTTTAGAGATTCAGCATTCCACTCTTGTTCAGTGAAAGTGGTGTTGTGACAGACATCAAGACTTGCAATGATACATTCTTCATCATTTTCGTCAGTATTCTCAGGATAGTCAGTAAAGCTTAAAGGTGAGCGAGACAAATAATCCGCCCTAATGTTCTTACCAACAGGAATATGTTCAACAGTGAAATTGTATTGTAAAAGCTTGGAACTTAATCTTGCTATCCTTGGTGTGGGATCTTTAATAACAGAACCACTTAAGATACTTACTAAGGGTTTATGGTCAGTCTTGAGGATGAATTTTCTCCCCCAAATAAAACATTTAAAAAGTTCAACTGCCCAACAACACCCCAAAAGTTCTTTTTTGATGACGGAGAATACATTTTCGTTTAACCTCAAAGACATAGAGGCAAAACCAATGGTCACCTCAGTTGGACCCTTCATCTGGGCAATGGTGGCTCCTAAACCATCATTACTCGCATCGACTGTGATGATGCACTCCTTTGTTGAATCGAAAGGTGCAAGAACACCAGCCGATATGATGTAGTTTTTCAATCTTTGAAATTCTTCTTGACAACTTTTGTCCCAGACAAATGTTTTTTCTTTCTTCAACAGTTCTCTTAACGAGACAGTTTTAGCTGAAAAATTTTGAATGAATTTCGAATAGAACTCACAAAGACCCAAAAATGATGCAACATTCTCTTTACTCTTGGGAGTAGGAGCTCTGGTAATTGCATCTGATAAATCAGGTCTAGGTTCAACCCCCTTCTCAGAAATTACATGACCCAGATACTCAATAGTACTTTTGGCAAACTCACATTTCCCGAGATTGGCAACAACCCCAAACTTTTGTAACCTCTCCAAAACTGCACGCATGCGTTTGTCGTGGGTGCAAAGATTTTCACCTGCAATTAAGATGTCATCTTGGAAAGTTACAATACCTTCAATTCCTTCCAAAACATTTTCTAGAACACGCTGAAAAACAGATGCCGCCGACGCAAGGCCGAAAGGCATCCTCTTGAACTGAAAAGTTCCCATTGGAGAAACAAAAGCTGTAAGGTGACGTGATGACTCATCAAGTACTACTTGATGGTAGGCGGATGCCAAGTCGATCTTGAGCACCTGAGAATGTACTGATGATGTCATCAATTCTAGGTAGGGGGTGAGAGTCAATCCATATTGCCTTGTTAAGGCTTCTGAGGTCAACACAGACACTCAGTTGCCAATTCCTTTTCCTAGCAATAACTAAGGGAGATAACCATAAAGAAGACTCGATGGGTTCTATCACACCATCGTTACACATCTTCTTCAGAATCTTGGCTAAGTCTTCACGGACACTAAAGGGTACATTTCTCAACTTGTGTTTCACAGGCGTGACATCACATTGGACTTTAATCTTGTGCTTGAACCCTTTAATTCTACCCAGTTTGTCATCAAAAACTGAAGGAAATATCCCAATCCACTTTGAACTGTTAACAACAGTATCCGTAGAACTATCATTTTGCTGACAATCAGTAACCAATGAAACCTGGACATCCTTACCAGGACTGAGAGTCATGCCGAAAAGGCCTTGGTGGTACCACCCAAGAATGTTAAGACCCTTCTTGGCAACATACACTTTCCCGAAAATGGTTTGAGTTTTAAACTTGAGATGACAGTCAAAATACCCAGACAGTTCGATCTTTCTTCTATCATAAGTTACGGGATTCCTGTCAGGTGGGAATAACTCTCGGTTCCCCCAGATCTCAGCAAACAGTTCATCAGTCACCATTGTCATTCTGGCACCTGAATCAATGAGGAGTTTTAAAATGTTGCCATCCACTTCAATGTCTTCATATGGATCCACACAATTCAATTCACCATCTTGTACAACAACAACCATATCCCTCACACCTCTCACACAACCTTGTTCGTCATCAGAGCTATCACACATATCACCATCGGGAATTGCGTTGAAACTGTCTTTAGGTGACTGGCAAACGTTTGCAAAATGCCCAACCTTCCCACATAACTTGCATTTTACGTTTTTTGCGGGACAAGGCCGACCATTTGGACCATGATTGGGATAACCACACCTAAAACAAATGTTTTTCTGTGAGAAAAAAAAACCTTTGTACTCTTTTCTTTTAGTATTTTTTTTAAAACTATTGTTTTGTTTTAAAACTGTGTTCTCATTCACTACAGACACACCACTAGTGTCTCTACGAGTAAGCTGCTTACAAGCCTTGCGTGAAACTTCAATACCTTTGACTACATCAATTATTTCCAACAGAGTGGGATTTCTCATAGTGAGAAGTCTTTCTTGGACTTTTTTGTCCCAACAACGTACCACTATCTGGTCACAAATAAGTTGATCTGTAAAGTTTTCAAACTCACACTCCGCAGCCAGCATACGTAAGACAGCAACATAAGTGTCAATCGACTCGTCTTGTAACTGCTCTCTAGTAAAAAACTTGTGCCTGTTAACAATCAAACTTGGTTGTACGTCAAACTGTTTTTCTAATTTTTTAACAGCCAATTCATATTCATCTAATTCATCTTGATCCTGCTGGATAGGATACAGTGGGAGATGTTCGTAGATGGATTGCCCCTCAAAACCCAGATTATGTTCTAATAAAAACCTCTTACGTTCTGGGCGATACCTATTACCCCCGATGGCTCCCAGGTGCTTGGTGAAAGCCCTGTACCAATTTTCCATGAGACAGGGGAATCACCAGGAGTCTGAAGAAATGGTGGAGGAGCATTTACATTCTGCATAGTGGCAATGACAGGGAAAAAAGTAAGAGCAAGCTGAACAAAACTAAAGAAAATAAATTACAGAAATTCGTGACAGCAGTTTAAGCAAAAAAAAAAATACAATCTGCTGTTATCGATGAATTGAGAAATACTAAAAGTCTTACAGTAAATAACGCCCTTGGTTGCATGTGTGCATCATGGGTGCACAATTTAGATGTGAGTGTGCATCACGAACGTGCAAACCTGTAAAAAAAACAACTACCCTTTAATGCGTGTGAACATCACGGATGTGCAAGCTCGAATGTGCGTAAACTTAAGCAGTATGTTGCAATGCTTAACTGTTCTTTAATGTACCGTTACATTTGACTGCGTGTGCACATCACGGACGTGCAATCTTTCTTTAATGAACTGTTACCTTGGACTGCGTGCGCACATCACGGACGTGCAAGCTTGTATGAATAACTTCAGGTAATGTGTTGCCGTAGAATGATTCAGTACTGTACTATCCTTTACTGTTCACTTTATTTTCATACATTTTTTTTTAAATGTTCCTTTTCAGTTTTCTTTAAATATGTGTAAAAACGGGTTGGCGTTCTAGTTGTTGATGATGTCCTGCCTCCCTCGTAAATTTCTCGGCGACGTGATGAGAACGTGCTGACAAGAAACTCAAGCAAAGACGGGATGACGCCAGCAGAGAAGAAACTTAACAAGAGTTAATTCATTCCTCCATCCCTGTCATTATCGGGACCAGCAGAACTCTCTCCTCTCCTTGCGCCCCCAGGCCCCCCCCACAACTCACCGCTATCTACTCCTGCCCCCCACCATAACTAACCCCAAGCCCCTGACATGCAAGGATGCGGCCCCTCCTCATTCCTCCATCCCTAACATCATCGGAGCCAGCAGAACTCTCTCCTCTCCTTGCTCCCCCAGACCCCCCCGCAACCCACCGCTATCTACTCCTGCCCCCCACCATAATTAACCCCAAGCCCCCCGACATGCAAGGATACGGCCCCTCCCCATTCCTCCATCCCTAACATTATCGGAACCAGCAGAACTCTCTCCCCTCCTTGCTTGCCCAGACCCCCCGGCAACTCACCGCAATCCCCTCCTGCCCCCCACCATAACTAACCCCAAGCCCCTGACATGCATGCTAGTGAACTGCCGCTCAGCCGTTCGTCATGCCACAGAAATTTCCGAAGCCATCCTTGGTGAAGATATAGACTTGGCCTTCCTCACTGAAACTTGGCTCAACGATCACTCCACACCCATCCTAGACTTACTCTCTCCCCCCGGATACTCTATCCTTAGAAAAGACAGACCTAAAAGAATAGGAGGAGGTCTAGCAATAATCTTTAAAAACGAACTCCAACTATCCCTAGCCAAAAACTATGACTTCAAAACTTTTGAATACCTTGGAGCAGAACTTAAAATGCAAGGCACCCCCCAATACGACTACACAACATCTATCACCCTCCAGGTGAACCTCTTCCCTTCGCCGAGGAGATATCTGAACTTCTCTCACAATCGTCCCTTTCGAACTCTAAAAGCCTCTTTCTAGGAGACTTTAACCTTCACTGGAACTTGCCAGACGACCCAACCATCAAACTCCTCAATAACCTCCTTGAGATAAATGACCTCAAGCAACTCTGCCTTACCCCAACCCATTCTAAAGGAGCTACCCTTGACGCCATCATTACTAGCAGTAATCTGGCATCTCTTTCCAACATTATCCCTATTGACTGGTCTGACCACCACCTCATACTGTTCTCGATCTCACCCTTAACCCAACCCGCCCCCTCTAAATTCAACAAAACCACAATATTATCCAGAAACCTTAAACGTATCCCTGCAGGTTTACTGGAGGCTAAACTCCAAGATCAACTCAGTCGCACTCCCCCTTCTCTCAATACAAACGATCTCACTGAACACTACAATAAAACTATCTCTGAGGTTCTAGATCAACTTGCCCCACCCAAACCTAAAACCCTTAAAAACATCCCTTCCAAAACTTGGTACAATCCAGACCTAAATAATGAAAGACGGGCTCTTCGACTGGCAGAAAGAACCTGGAGACAATACCCCTCCCCCTCCAATCTGATCCTACTTCGAACCGCTAGATCCGTATACAAGAAACACATCTTCGCCGAAAAGGCTTCCTTCTTCCGAGCACAGCTCTCCCGAGCAAAAAACAGACCCAGAGAACTGTTCAGCATTATTAGAAATCAAACCTCCCCAGCCCCACCCAGCATTACGGCCACCACTAGCAAATGCGAAGAAATAGCTAACTTTTTTTCTGAAAAAATTGCCAAAATCGACCAATCCTTCACCCTAACCCAAGTCCCCTCTAACCCCCTTGGTTCCCCTGACACCACTTCAACACCTTCCCCTCTGATCACACCCCCCTTATCCTCCCCACCCCTCCTTCTTTAACCCTGTCTGAACTTCCCCCCGTCAACACTCAACCCAAAAACAATGCCTCCTGGCTGAATTTCCACTCAGTCTCTGAAATTGAAGTCTATAGCATCCTGTCCAAACTTAAACCATCCTCCCACACTAAAGACCCTCTCCCATCTTCCCTCGTCCAAAACCTAAAGCACGTCTTTGTCCCGTACTGGACCAATATCATCAACTCATCCCTTTCATCGGGATGTGTCCCAGTCCCCCTCCAACTCGGACAAATCACACCCATTCCAAAAAACCCTAAGGCCGACCCTAATGACTCGAACAACCTCCGCCCCATCTCTAACCTCCCCTTTCTCTCTAAAGCCCTTGAAAAATGTGCCCTTCAACAACTGGATAAACACATTGAGACCTACAACCTACTTGACCCCCTACAATCAGGCTTCCGTAAAGTCTGCAGCACTGAAACTGCATTGCTTAATATAGTTGATGACATCCACCTTGCCCTGGACAATGGCGAGACTTGCCTACTCATTCTCCTTGACCTCTCAGCGGCATTTGACACAGTTAACCATTCAACACTACTCTCCACACTTAAATCTAGATTTGGTCTTAATGGCACCGTCCTCAATTGGTTCAAGTCCTATTTCCAACACAGAACCCAACAAGTAAAAATCCACCACTGCCTATCTAGCCCCACTCCAGTCTCCCTTGGTGTCCCCCAAGGATCCATCCTCTCTCCTGCCCTCTTCAACCTTTTCATGGAACCCCTTACCCTCATTCTCAAACAAGCAGGCATTAACTATCACCTATATGCTGACGACACCCAACTCTACTCTGATGTTCTGCACCTTAACACCGCCCTTACTAACATACAAAACTGGTTCCATTCCAATCATCTCAAACTCAACCCTAACAAAACGGAAATCATTCTATTCTCTCCTAAAAACAACCCTCTCCCCATCCATACATGGATCACTGACCTTACTGCCCTTAACTGTTCACTCTCCCTCTCCGAATCGGTTAAATCCCTTGGCATCACCCTCGACAGTAAGTTTACGCTCAACTCCCATGTAAAAAACTCGGCCAAAAGCGCACTTTTTATACTCCAACATCTCAAAAAAATCAAACCTTTCATTCCAGCGGAAGATTTCAAATCAGTTGTACAATCCCTAGTCCTCTCGAAAATTGACTATGGTAACGCCCTTCTCATCGGCTCTCCCAAAACTCACTTGGCCCCACTTAAATCTGTGCTAAACCTAGCGGCCAGGATTACAACTGGTTGCAAACGCTCTGACCACATCTCGCCGACCCTAAAGTCCCTTAAATGGCTTCCTATTGAAGGCAGATCCTCCTTTGAACTAGCCTGCATCACTCACAAAGCCCTTCATCAAAAAACCCCGATCTACCTTTCAAACAAACTCAAAAAAGCGGGCAGTACCCGTTCGATGAGAAGCACTCACTCTCTCCTCCTCGTCCCCCCTTTGTTAAAAAAGAAAGCCGCACAATCTCGCTCCTTCTCTGGTAAGGCCCCCAGCATCTGGAATGCCCTCCCCAAAGACCTACGACTGAATCCTTCATACGTCAGTTTCAAAAAAGACCTTAAATTGCACCTGCTCAACAAATATTGGGGTCCATAATCACTCTATGCCCATACTTGCTGTTCGTTCTCTTTCCACCTTAAATCCCCAATGATGCTCCCCTTTCTCCTACCTCTCCTGCACTCCACAAACACGTAATAGCCCCCCACCTTTACCCTTCCACACCTCTAGCATCTCCTCAGTTCACCCTCTACTTTAATTTATCCTCCCCTCCCTCCACTCTGGTCTAACCCTTCCGTTTCATTCAAAATATGAATCTAGCTTCTTTCTACTGCTTAAATATTTGTAAATGTTACCAATATACTACCTCCTTTCACTTTGTATCATAACCAAGATATGTTATTTACTTTGTTGCTTAAGCCTATTATCTCTACGCTTCTTCTCGTTGCCATGTGTTTTTGTAACCTATGTTCTATCACCTTCCCAATTGTAAAGCGCTCTGATACCTAAGGGTGAAGCCAGCGCTATATAAAACCTCGTAAATAAATAAAATAAATAAGAGTTCACACTGTTGGCATGCGCTTTGGGCAGAGAAATAACAATGGGCAAGCATTGAATTGCGCGTGGAGAAACAGGAAGAACTTGAGCGTTAACACGCGCCTGATTGTCGGTGAGTAAATGCCTCACGAGTAGAGGCGAACGCGAACAGTTTATTTGTTGATTGCGCTCGAGCGGCTGATTGAATACACCATGAGCGGAGGCACGCGCAGTGCGCTTGAGCGGCTGATTGAATACACCAGCGGAGGCATGCGCAACAGTTTAACTTGAATGTTGTCAGGTGGAAAATACTTTATACTTTCCCTGTTCTCAGACTAAAAGCACACGCTCCCAATTAAAATTAACTCCTTAACGTGCTTCGCTCATATGCTTGCAACTTCCCTTGCGTGCACACAGCTTTTCTTTTCCTTGAATCCAAACATTAAAACGTACGATGTTAAGCCAAAATGTCACTTGGCCCGTGTCCTGTTAAGACGGAGAGCAGTAAAACACTGGCAGCCCAGCGCTTAAATTCACAGTCTCAAAGAAACTTCAAACATAAATACTGGCCTGATTCTAGTTTCAATCTCGATGCATTCTCCTTCTCTCTCTGTGGATCATGAAAACCAAATTCGGTGAGTGGCTGAGGATCTGTGTAGCGTAGGTCCTTGGCTGTGGCTAAATCATCGCCAAATTGTGGTGAACAAGATGTGAATAAGAAGCAGTAGACCTGAATTCTTCTTGTTCTGTGTTTATTAGTCACAGCCTCAGCAGTCCTCAGGTAACTGACAAATGTGGAATGCTGTACAACCAATACACATATTAACATTCTACATTCCAGAGAGGTAATACTGGAATGCAGGAGAAATGAGATCACAACACTCTGGTGTTTCATCTTCGGTGTATGAATGAAATGTATTTGTGCGTGGATCTGCTGGTGGGAATTTAACCCATGAATAGAATACCTCTGTCCTGTATGACTCGTGTGCCCCAATCACGAAGGTTACAGTCCCACCTCTTGCTGTTACTCCAAATTCTGCTGGTTTTAAAGTGAGTGCATTTCTGACATTTTCTGAAATGTTTATAGCACCTTCTTGTTCTCCTTCCCCTGCTGCATTTGCACGTAATGCTGCTGCAGCGTTTTCTTCTTCAGTCGTTGTTGAAAGAGTTTCAAGGAAACTGAGATAAGGTTTTATGCACAATAGAGAACTATTACCCTTCAAGCTTGAATAAACCTACAGCCAATACATAGGATTTGCCGACTCAGCTGTGGCAGAATTTTCCCTTCCCACTCCAGACGTCTCTGGGTAAATGTGAGTAGGGGTCTCTGAAAAAGCACGACTGAACTACTCAGATTTGACCATTAAATAAGACCAAAACCAACGTTGGTGGCGCCATGTCATGTAGTTCCTATAAATCTATATAGGATCTGCGCCTTTAGACAACATAAACTGTGGGATTGGTGTCCAGACTGATTCTAGACACCCCCACTGGGTATGTTCACCTCTATACCAGCTATCTCACAGTGCCACTGTAAACTCCTCTTATCAAGGAGATAATAGTTCCTGGCAACTATCGAACATGACAACCCTGTCCCTTCAGGGATTGTGGAAACAGTATAGTACTTTTCGCTCGTTCACTCGCTCTCACTTTGTCTCCGAGAGATACACAGAATAAACGGTGGGGACATTTTCCTTAAGCATTTATTGAACCAGCATCATTCTAGTATAAAATAGGTGTTTTGAAAGAACCATAAGACAGAAACAGATATAAATGATTGTAAGCATCAACAGAGTAAATGGATGGTAGCTTTCTACCATAGTGCTAAAACATTGAATATTTGCAGGCATATAAATACATGACAATAATAATGCGTACTCCTACGATGTAACCCTAACTAGATGTACCTAAGTGTACGTAGCATGTATGTAGGTGTATAGCCAAGAATCCCCCTAGGATGAAGCCTACCCCATTACCTGGTGTGAGTGAATGAAGGACCCCATCTTGGTCTTGAGATGGACACCCCACGAGGGATGGACACACCCCGTGCTGGAGTGTCTGTGTGCAGGAACCTAAGCATCTCACTTCAGTGTGTCAGCATGGAAGTCTTTCTCCTCTGCCTGCCCCAGCAAAGATATGGTGTTTATATACCCAAAAGATACCCTCAGGAGATCTACCTTGCTGTGTTATGTCGGCCGAGGATGACGAAAGGGATGTCCCTTATACATAGTTATTATGCAGAAGATGGTAATCCTGCTGTGATTCTGAGAATCCTCATGCATAATAAAGGAAGCTAGTTTTCTGAGAAAACCACACAACATTTATGCAGCACCAAACTAGGGAAAAGGTCAATACCAAAAAACCGATTTAGTACAATGGCAGGGAAAATGTAGGTGAAAGGGTAGGTGATTACCCTGGCCTATATTGGGGTACATTACAAATCATAACAATAGCACCTGCCCTACGGCACCCCTTAAATGTAACCTAGAGCTCAAGTGTACAGAGTACAAAGAGTTGGCGCGCCATGAGGTGAAACATCCTTCTTGCCTAACAGAAGCGCATTTACAAAGCGTGCATCAAAGCAGGGAAACTGCTGGCGTGGATTGGTAGGAGGGAAAGGGGAGGCATGCATATTCTGGAACTCAGACTGGAAGCAGGTAAGACTGTATGAGGTAGCAGGCAGATAGCAGAGGCATTCGCAGCACATATGACTACATTTTATGGACCAAAAGCGTGTCGTGTAGTTCCTATATTACCCATACAGGACCTGCTCGTTCGGATAACATAAACTGTGGGTTTGGTGGCAGACGGATTCTGAACACCCCCACCGAAAATGTTAGCCTGTTTGCATAAGCTAGCTCACAGTGCCACTAATATCTCCTCTTATCGGGGAGAGAATAGTTTCTGGCAACCTCGGAACATGACAACCCTGATCACTCAGGATCGTGGAAACAATGTACTACTTTTCACTCAGTCTCGCGTGCTCACTTATCTTGTCTCAGAGATACACAGAATAAACAGCCTGGGCATTTCAATAAGGTTCATTGAACAGTCGTTATTCTTGTGTAGAATATATGAGCTGCAACAACCATTAGACAGTAGCAGAGATATATGATTAGCAGTACAATGAATATAAATGGATAGTACATTTCTACCATTTTGCACTACGCATGAATAAATACATGAATATAAAATGCATGATAAAAGAAAGCGCATACTCCTACGATGCCTATCTAGATGTACCTAAATGTACCTAGCATGTGAGTAGGTGTAAAGCCAAGAATCCCTCTAGGATTTAGTCGAACCCCATTACCTGAAGTGAGAATGTAGGAGCCCCTCTTGGTCTCGAGTTAGACACCCCACGAGGGATGTTCAGACCACTGTCAGCTGGAGCATCTGCATGCAGGAGCCTCAGCGTCTCTGGTCAGTGTGTCGGCCTGGAAGTCTCAGTTCCCTCTGACTAACACTAGCAAGAGGTGCTATATTTATACAGAAAGTATCTAGGGCTCCTTTGTCCCTTGTTGCTTGTATTAGCCATTGTTGGATTTGAGGAGGACGTATGGGATGAACCGTGTACGTAGATGTGGGGAGGGAGGTGGTGTAGCCCCAGCCTGGTTTCTAAGAACCCTTATGAATATTCATTCATAATGTGTGAGTCTATTGATGGAGTTCTAGGACTCTATTGTTCAGGAGACACCCTCCTTCTGCACCCAGGACTAGAACTAGGTAAAGGTTCAATCCTAAAAATGCTTGTTACAGTGTAGTGTAGGGGAGGTAATGTAGGTGAAGGGGTATGATGTTACCCGGGCCTATATTAGGGTACCTATATGAAACATAACACCCACTCCTCTTCCGGACAGTCAAAAATGAAATAAATGCTAGTGGACTATTCTCTTTACTAGATAGTAGTGTATGGACCATTTTTCAATGAGCTTCGTTAAAATCTTGTATTAAAATTATTTTAAAAACAGCTTAAAAAATGAAAACATTTAAAAATTTTACTACGAAAATTAGTTGTTTGGAATTGTCACTTAAGCCACAGTCCTAATTGAGTTTGTTTATATAAGTTGAATGTCTACAAGCGTCAAAAGCCATGCGTTTTCAGCGAAAGTGTCAATTTTTAGGAAGTGTTCCAAATTTAGTTAAGTTTAGAGAAAATGACAATCCGAATTCTTTCCTAGCACACGATGAGCCAATTACAGATTAAATGTCCTGGCTGGGATACGCAACATCATCGCTGCTTGCTGCTGCAGGGGGCGGTCCTTGTAACACCTCTCAGAGTACGTCAATGGAGCACAGATGATATTCAGTACTGCCAATAGCTGGTGTAGAGGCAGCCGGTGCTGTAGTCGATACCTGGGTGCTAGTGGTGGAGCTAAAGCTTACCCCAGTTGTAAAAGGCACCTGCGGATTCTCGAGGAATGCAGCCATCAAGATGGGAATACGATGGGGACATTGCCGAGCATGAGCCCTCAGGGGTTCCAGCCTGGTATTCAAGTCCGCAGGCGTGTCCGTCGCAAGTGTCAGACAGAGGTCCAACACGCATTCTTCACCGCAAAACAGGCATCGAAGAACAGGTAAGATGCAGTCCATCCAGACTGGTCTAAACGATAGGAACCAAGAGGCGCTCAGTACCCTTAGTCAGGGTGTCCCCAGATGTTGTACCATGCGTTCACTGTATTTCCGCTCCAGGAGCGCTTTTGCCATTTCATTGGTAATTGGGCTGTCCATTGCGTAGCAGGTAAATGACAATCAGGATTCCCGCTATTGATAGCAGGATCAGAGGTAGACCTCCAAAAATGCTTCCACATGCAGAGTGTATAAAGTTCGGGATAACTCCGAGGATTGTCTGAAAGGTGCTAAGAAGTCCTGACCCTATGGTCTTAAATAGGTGTACAATACCACTTGTATCAGACATATTAAAGATACGACCCACCATTTCTGAAAAATGAATGGGGCAGTTTGTACGTATAAGTGCCTGTATCTCAGTCGAGGTCCTTGCGATTTGAAGATCAAAGGTCTCTCGAGCGGATGTTAAGGGTACGGTTTGCTGTAAAAGCATGGCTTTCAGTCTGCTCAAAGTATCAAATTGTATAAAGGAAACATTCAATGAAGGCCATAACGGCGCCTCCCTGACTCTACTTGTTGGGGGAAACAATACTTGCATACAGCAAGTAACCCTGGAGTTCACAGTGACCAGATAGGCAATGCCCGGAAGCATACCACAGCAACCTTGATCGTTCAGCATCAAGTAACTCCCATTGGAGAGCAGCTCGAATACATGTTTAATCAGGGCAGCTGGAGTCCCTTTCATGTGGCAGGACAGGTTTGCTATCGACCCATTACATGCTCCGTGCAATGAAATGTCCAGGCACATGAGAGAACCGCTCAAAGCGCTCTTGCAGTTAGTACCACTTAGAAACACTTCTCGATCACCACTCCGGCATCAAAATCTATACAGTAAATCCCAGGAATCCTTAATGTACCCCTTACCCATCTTTTCATATTTGCCCGCCTGCCGTTGTTCAAGGAAATATTGAAACTGAAAAGTAGTGACCGGTATAGTTATGTGGCCGTGGATTAGCCATTCAGTAGACGAAGCTTCCGCTACTGTAAATGGTAGTCGGTCCAGTTTTTCAATATGCAGCATTGTATATTTAGCTCCGCTTTGTGCCATTTCAACCTGTTTATCTGTTAGATTATATTCAGAAAACAGAGACGTACTGTTTATAAAACGCCAAGGCACAAAGCCTGCACGCAAAGATTGCAGCGTCCAGCTCAATAACATGATAGAGCGTAATTGAGATTGCCCGTGTTGTAATATGGCCAAATCTTGTTCTAGGATATCTATTGCAGAGGACACAATGTTTCCCAAAGAATATATTCTGGAGGACAAAGTTGTTAACCCATTGTCTACCACAGCCAACGATTTTTCTAAGTTAATACGGTCTATTTCCCATATTCTCTCTGCAGCCTCTTGTTGTGATATTTTCCAATTTTCATTATAGGCAGCATAAATGCCAGCATATATGAAACGTTTCGGAGTTGTTTCCTGGGACCTTGTAAAAAATCCCTAAGATCCATGTCTTGTGAGACTAAGGCTAAGTGTTGTTTCACTTCTGTTAGTGTTGAGGTTTCTAGCCAATCAAGGCACAACTTCCCAACACCGTAGGATGACCCTACCCCTGGATGTTCTCTTTGTACATAACGTGGGTCTGGCCTGTGGATACTGTACCCTTCGGTAATACCCAAGAATCATTTATGACATATGTTTGTGTCTAAGGGCCAAACCACCCATTTTTCCCAATTCGGGTCTGATTTATTGTACTGTAAAATGTCATTTACTGGGGCCCCTTCCTGTGAAGTCGAATTTTGCCACCCTCCCATCTGTGATGGTGTTGGAAATCGAGGTGTGTTCAGGTCCTTGATCTTGGCTAATCCAAGACAGGATGTCTGTTGCACAGTTTCGTTTAGAAATATCATCTGCTGTGGAATGAGGCATGCTCTAAATAGCGCTTCTGTACCCTGGACTTGCCAGTCCCTAGAACCCCAGACTGATTTTAAGTCTATTGCGTCCTACCATAGGTCAAAACCCTGTTCAGACAGTTGGGCAATAAAGGAAGCAGAGTAAATCTGTTTGGTGTTTGTCAAAATAATTTTCAGTGCTGATGTTGGTGTAACCTTATAATAATATGAGGTTGGGTCAGTGGTGTTAAAACCTGAAAAATATGAAAATGTCTGTGCAAATGTATGCAAACTACTTTTTGGTGGTGGTGTAGGGCAATGTTCGCACTGATGGTACTCAAAAACATTTCTAGGTGAAATAGATTTGTGCAGAAAATGATGACCATAATGTTGGTAACAGTACAAAGTGTCATAGTCTGAATTACTTTCTAACATTTCAGTGTTCAGAAATGCAGCAGTTTTTTCTAAGTCAGACAACTTGTTATTAACAGTTTCAGAGTCCCAATCATCAGAAAATGTACTGGAGGTAATGATATCACAATGAAATTTTAAATAAATGAGAAATGTTTAAAAGTTCAGTCGGACCTAATATTTCGAAATCAACCTTGTCCCAAACTATACCATACGGTATAGGAACCGCTGTGATGTTCACTGATAACAAGTCTCTCTGTTCACGATGAGATGATTGATGTAGTTTTAAAATCAAATTAACTATCGGGGCTTTAGAGCTTTGCTGAAGATATCGTCCATTAATAAGCATGCTAAAAGTTATTACTAAGCCTAGCCAGAAAAGAAAAAATAGAATCCCAGTAATTACCCAAAGTTCTAACCAAGGTGATACCAGGTAAGTCTTTTTGAGAAAGTCCACAAAGTCTTTAGCTTGCTGTTTACAGGATTTTTGGGCTGGCGTCGTTTCCGGTTCACTTGGATCCAAGGAAAACGAATCAAAGTTCATGAAGTAGCCAGAAGCAGTTCAATCAATTGTAGGAATTGCATCAGGATTTGGTGAAATCGCATTTTGCTCTCGTCAAGGCATGTTTACGTAGACGTCTGTATTTGGTCTGATTGCAACTTGTGTGTTGTTCTGAGTTTGATTTTGAAGTTGAACTTCTGGTTCAAGGGGAACGAGTTCCATAGCATTGTTGCTCAGTCCTTCATTCCTCACAGGAGGCTCTTCAAACGTGATGAGTCTTTCTGTTTGAACTTCTTGGATTGTAGCTAGAGGAGGGCATCTGCTACTGTGGAGTCCACGAGGCCTACTGTTCAGTATCGGCCACATAGTGTGGTTTGATTAAGTCGATTGAGACAAATCTTTTCTCCTTTTTCCCGGCAAGAGGCGGCAAAAGTACAGTTCTTGTTCCTTGAACTGCTAGGACAGGTACAGGCTTTCTATATGATGGTGCAAGTTCTTTTTTGTCCGCTATTTTCTCTCTGACCAGATCCCCAATTTTTGGGATCCAGACAGGTCTTGCCGTGTTTGCCTTGACTTCCCCAGTGGCGGTCTGTTTCTGGACAACGTTGCTTTGTTGTGACCTGGATTCATTTAGATCCTGTAAAACAGCCAAACGATCATGGATATCAAATGGATTCTCATCCGCCACTGCGCCTTCATACTCAAGATCAGCTACCCACATTCTCGTCTCAAATAGGACCTCATATGGAGTGACACCCCCTAGAGAATTTCTTGGCTGGTTATTAAGTGCTCTTTGGACCCCATAAAGGTGACTGACCCAACTGCCGCCCTTGCCTAATACCCTAGCTGTTAAAGATTGATATAAGTCCCGGTTTTTCCTCTTCACAACCGAATTTCCCTCAGGATGGTACGGAGAGGAGTACCGCAGTGCAACGCCCATACTTTTCATGGCCTCTTTGTAAGCCCAAGAGCTAAACGCTGGGCCACGGTCAGAATGTAACGTGCCAAATGCGTATGTCCCGATGAAGACGCACAAATCTTTTACAACAGTTCTAGCCTCAGCCGAGCGCTGGGGCCAAACCCATAGAAATCTTGAGCAGGAATCCACTGCAACCATGATATACTTGTAAGCCCCATCAGATTGTAAGGGGCCGCAGTGTTCCAGATACACACATGCAAGAGGTTTGTCAGATATTAGTAATGGTGTCTGCGCCGGGCGTGTTCTGGTGGAGCCTTTCATCTGTTGGAAGATGTCGCATTTCAAGACAAAGGGGTATATTCACAAGAACGTTTGATAACTACCGCAAGAGTAGCGTAACGCAACTTCCAATAACGCAGCCTATCACGGGAAAATAACCCAGTCTCAACGTGGAATTCACAGCAAGGCGGTAGCATGCGATAGTCACCAGATAACGCGTCAAATGCCAGCGTGTAAATCAACACCATGCCCAAAAAATGGGAAACGCGAATGTGAGAAATCATGCGATGAGGCCAATCGCGGTACAAAAAGCTGCGAAAAGCAGCCTCAGGCCTGCAACTCCCACGCGTCTGGCGGGCAATTGCACCATAAAAACCACAGGCACAACACACCAGAAACAAGCCAAAGCACGTAGCAACATCCATGCACCCTGACCAAGCGCAGAGGGCAACGTGAACCACACAAACCCCACAGACCACCAGCAAGGAACAAGTGGCTCGGGGAAGGCCAAGGAGAAAAGGGAGAGGAAGACGGGGTGCAGACCGCAGGAAAACAAGACCAAGGCCACGGAGGCGACAGAACACTACCAGCAAATGACCCACAAGCAGACCGCCTGGAATGCAGTCGCAGAGCCCAGGAGGCCAATCCAGGAGGCCAAGAGGCTCCGCCAGGACTTGACAACCTAAACCAGGAACAAACCCGCTGCCAACAGGAAGGCAGCAACGGCGACAGGAGGTGGCAGTCCAGCGACACAGGAGGAGCAGGAGGAAAGCCAGGCCACAGTCATCGGTGTGGAGAGGGTGCAAGGAGTAGGGAGTACGGACACAGCTCGACAGGACCTGACACAACAACAACAGGGTGAGGATCCAACAGGGACTGGGGGGATGGGGGGTGATGGGCACAATGGCACACATGCACAATGAGGCGTAGCACACTGCACATCCACAATTACCCAGGGAAATGTCCCCCATCCCCGTAGCACACTGCAGCACACACACATAGCAATCACAGCACATACCATGACAATGTGGCACAAAGTGCAACACCCACACTGCAGAACAGGGGACACAACTGGGTCCAGCCATGCGCAGAAACAGAACAATCACATTGGACAGAGCAGGGAATTGTGAGATGCCCATCTACAGCTACAACCCCACATCAGCCATGTAGGCCAAATGTACACTGTCCCAACTCAAATAGCCACCACCGCCCAAACAGTCACAATGTACATTGTCACACAGTCTGCATGTCGACAAGAACAAGGCGCCAACACAATGCCAACATGCACCTCCCCTCACAATGCAGAGGGACAAACAACACCTCCAGCAGGTCTGAACAGACAACCCATCAGTGATGCCCGAGACGAACACCACAGCCCAGACACCGACCCCCTACAACAGCCCATGGACATCCCACACAACCCACCACCAGGACCAGGGCAGACAAGCCACTCAGAGGAGAACCCAGCCCCTGCAACAGACCACACAGCATGAAGCACCCGCAATCACGGCTGGCTCACAACACTTCACCCCCCCACACATGGCATCCCAATGCCAGGTGGCAGAACGCCAAAAGGAGGTGGCCCAACAGGTGAGGGTGTTGCCGAACCCATGGAATGCGAACTAGAACACATACGTGGGTGTCCAATACCCTTCAGGGACCCCCCACACCCCACAAAGGAGACCCACACCTCCACAGAGATACATGCACATATCATGTTGAACTGGCCACGGGCACGTGCGCCCGGCCCCTTTATTGGCAGGGCCACATGTACAGTGATGCCTTTGCTGGATGTGTGTGGGGTGAGTATAAGCCAGCCCACACAGAGTGCTTGGTGCTGCCAACAACCTGAACAGTGGACACCAGTGCAATGGAAGCAGAAACACCAGCATAACAGTCAACTGCAGAGCAACATGGAGGGATCCGGACTAAGGACAGAGGTCACCCAATATTCAGTCTGGATGTTCCTTGAGTTGCAGTGCACTGAGGCAGGGGCACTAGAGAAGAGCACGCTCATGTGAAGAAATTGCTAGGATTGTGTCCCTTCGGATCAGTCCTGATGCAGATGCAGTGGGGTGTGTTACACCTGCATCAACTTCCTCATGAACGTCCCAGGTCTCCCACACTGCCTGAAATGACAGTTGCGTCCGCAGTCCACAGTGCAATACCCAGCAATAGATCCAGGTGTGTAGCTTGACTACCACTACCAGTTTGCATTCCTGCCGTGGGGCTGTTGCCTCCTGCCCTCCCATTGTCTGTGCCCTATCCCTTCCGCACACTTGACACATCTTCCTCATCATAGTCCCAGGTCTTCCCCACTGCATGAGGTGACATTGCTGCGCAACCTCACAACAGCACAAAACTCAATCAGTAACGGACAATGGCTTGCGGTGCACTGAGTCACTGGCACCTGGAGTGCTGAGAAGGGTATCAGGCCGATGATGGCATCCACGACAGGTCTGAGCAACTCCATAGGTCTGTCAGGACCACCGTTTCGACTCTGGCAGATGGCGGTTGAAGCTGGTCCTTGCGGTGGTGGCATGTGCCTCCTGCGGTGATGCGACGTCCGGGCAGGTCAAGACTCGATTCCATGTGTGGGCCCTGGGGGACCGCAGTTGGGGCCAGAGGAGGCGGACAGCGCAGGGCCACAGACACATGGCATTGATGACCCCAAGACCATCGCTACAGAGGCCATTCAATGACTCAGAAGAAGGGGTCCCAGGCCTGAGCAGCACAGAGTTAGTGGCCCCGGATGCACTGCAGCTGGCACAGGCACCCAGCCACGGGACGGTGACTTGCGGTGCAGTCAGATGGGCCATGCGACCTGAGCGGGTCCCCATCAATGTCCAAGGTGTACATTGTGGAGGGTTTCGGGGGACAGTGGAAGGTGTCCTCCAGGGCATGATCAGAAGGTCTGATGTTATCTGGAAGCAGCAAATGGAGGAGTGGAAAGCGCAACCCTCGTCCTCAGCAACAATTCGGGATCAGCTACATGAGGATGAAGACTAGCCCCTAGTCCATGGACTCAAATGCCACCCATGTCCGACCAGTGAGTGTCCATGAATGTCGGGGAACAAACTCAGTGGCACAGGTGCTGTGAGGGGATGCAGTCTGCGATGATGCCCGAACACAACTGTGAACTCCAAGAATGCCAAATCAAGGCTCTGTGACCTACTGGACCGCAGTGTAGGCCGGAGGCAGCAGTCAGCAGTGGCCCACAGCCACGGGTTGTTGGCTTGCGAGGCACAGAGTTGGTGACACAGTGTCAGTTGTCGGTAGTATTCAATCACCTCCGTGACGCTGATCCTGTTACCTCCGGACTGCAACGGGTCATCCTCTTACGCCCCACCGAGCGAACGAGGAAATGTATTCTGCCTTCTGAATTACCGATGTTCAGTTACAAATCAGTGATCCCACTCGTGCGCAGCATAGGCCGAGGGCAGTGGTCCGCGTAGGCCCACAGATACGTGTGGTTGTGATGCCATGCACAGACTTGTTGCCACCACATCGGAGGGTGTACAGGGTATTGTTCTCTGCCTTAAATGATGTACACTGCCATAGTGTAATCAAGACTCAGTTCCAAATGTGTGACCTACCTGACCGTGGTGTAGGCCTGAGGCAGCGGTCAGCACGGCCCATTCACCGAGTTTCACCGGCATAGGTTGGATGGCCCCACTGGCTTGCGTAGTTCAGGTTCAGTGGCACCACGTGTAGCAGCCTGGTGTTGAACAGGGTTAGTGGCACCACTTGTAGCAGCCTGGCATTGAACAGGGTTAGTGGCACCACGTGTAGCAGCCTGGAGTCGAACAGGGTTAGTGGCACCACGTGTCACAAGATGCCCATATGGAACTATGCCTCACTGAACTGGGGGGGGTCTGGTGCTGTGGCCGCTGGCCAGGATATGGGGTCACTGCCATTCATGACTCAAGACACAGTTCCACATGTGGGACCTACTTGTCCGAAGAGTAGGCCGGGGGCAGCAGTGGAGTACGTCAATGAAAAAGGAATAAAGCGGGCCAGTGTCGTGGCAGCCGTGATGGTCTGAGGTGGCTGCCAAGGTCTCGGGGCTCGGGCTTGTGGCTTGCGCCGGCACGTGGTGGGCCCTCCTTGACACACGCCAGTGTCGGAAGGTGATCAGTGTGGCCTGGCTGCGCAGGGGCTTGACTGACGGGTTCGTGGACCAGCGTGCCGGGGTCCGGCAGGCGCACGGCATCTCAGGCAACTCCGCTCACGGGGATGGCATCGGCCTCGTGGCGAGGTGGGAGGTGCCGCCCTGGCAGAGACGTGGGTCTTTCCGGAAGTGGACCTACGTGGTTTTTATTCACACCCCTATGCTGGCGT
Source organism: Calotriton arnoldi (assembly GCA_963921515.1). Taxonomy (NCBI): domain Eukaryota; kingdom Metazoa; phylum Chordata; class Amphibia; order Caudata; family Salamandridae; genus Calotriton; species Calotriton arnoldi. The sequence goes on along the minus strand of CAWUFW010019775.1, from coordinate 21,700 downwards.
GGCGTACGCCGGGCCATCCCACTCCGCTGACGCTTAGGGGGGGGGGTGTAACAGGCAACATTTCCGCGAGGTCCCCCACTGGCTGTGGTGACATGGTGGCATCCACTGTCCACTACACTCCATACGCAAGCGGTGTATGTCGCCATGGATATGGGTGTGTTATGCATACTGCGAGGTGTCCAGCACATCTCCGGCACTGTTGGCATTGTGTACTTTCCCAATCATGGTTCTACTGCATCCTTCACACATGCCTGGTTGCCACCTCTCCCCACATTCGGCTAGTATGTGGCTGAGGTGCCATGCCATTGCTGGCTCATTTTCAGGGCTTGCCCATGTGGACATTGTAAGTTGTTCTGTCGTGTCTGGTGGGTGGGCATATTGATGTGCCTGTTGTATGTGATTTTGTGACGTGTGCATTGCCAGAGTTGTGAGTTGCATGGTTGTGGTGTTGAGGTGTGTGGGATGTTCATTTGTATATTGCCAAGGGGCTGTACATTTCCCCTGTTGCCATCCTGGGAACGCTGGTTCATGATGGACTGTCGGAGGATGAGGGTATCATGCACACTGGCTGTGTATTTGAAGGCGACATTGTTGGGTGTTCCACAGTGTTCTGTTGTTGCCTGCACATTGGTGTGAGACATGTGCTTCCTGTTGCGGTGATTGTGTGCTGTGTCACCAGGGGGCACAGGTAGTACATATGTGCTGTGTGTTGCCCCCAACACGTGCGTGCATCCTGCTATGGCGTATGGTCCTTGCTTGGTCTCCAGCGGATCCTGCCCCTTGTGTTGTACATATGGGGACTGGGGTACCAGGGTGATGGTGATGTCCAGGACAGGTGTGGGGGACTTGTATGTGGCTGGCAGTGAGACTCCTCCAACTCTGGCGGGTGTTGGATGGGGGTCCCAGGGGCCAACAGGTGCAGACATGCCATCAGCTTTGTGTGGGGTGGGATGTTTGTTGTCCGCTGTGTTGTTGCCGTGGGCCTGTTAGGCTATGATGGTCAGGATGCGTAGGTTGGTTGTCCCTTTCAGCCTGTAGTGGAAGGTGACATTGTCAGATGTTGGGTCTGTGCGGCTGGTACGTTTCCTGGGATTCCGCTGTCTTTGTCTGCGCTGCCTCTGTGTTGGTCCCGGGGGGGGTGTTCTGGGGGTGAGATGGGGTCCTGGGGTGGTGGGGGTGGGTGTTGTGGCCCTCTTGGGTGTCTGGGCCGCATGATGGGTGGCTCCATGGCATCTGTTGCCCTTCGGATGTGGCCCTGGGCTGTGCTCCCTTTTGTGGTGCTGGCTGCCGTCCGAGTTTACACCAGGTCAGAGCAGGTGTAGATTTCCTGGTGCTAACGCGCCTTAGCGCCTGTTTTGTGTTTTTATCGCGGATGTGGCTGGTCGTTGTGAATGTTGAGGTGTGCTGTTGTCTCTGCTTTTGTCACGGGAATGCCTTCTCTGCATCTCATTAGCGATATTTGCGAGGGTCCTCTGTGGCGATGTTTTTTGCGGCTGCTATCGCGGGTAAACTGGTGCTGTGGGCTGTTAACACCGGCTTGTCAATGGGGGGTACATTTATCACGACTTTGGCTGCGATAAAGTGCCGTTAATTTGGTGATAGCTCCTTGTGAATATGCCCCATAGTCTTTAGTTTGCTTTTTTAGACCGGGCCACCAATAGCGCTGTTTCAACAATGAATTAGTCGCTGTAACGCCTGTATGTGCAGAGCCCAAACTCTTGTGTGCTGCTAGTATTAAACCTTGCCTACGATCCCTAGTTGGTATTACTCTGTCCCCCACTCCAGGAATCTGAGCAGATGGAATGTTGTTTGCATCTAACTTGTAGGAGTACTGGAGTGGAAATTTCTTTGGTACTGCACCGCTGTTTTTGCTAAAGCAATAACAGCCACCATAATCTCACTGCCTATTCTTGTTTTTGAACGAGTGATTGCAGCTACGAAAGCCGTTCACACAGCCCCCTTTGCGGCTTCATCAGCCAATGAATTCCTTTCAACTTGAACGCCATCACGCTGATGACTCAGTGTGTGTATCACGTGAGCCCTTGGTAGGTCATTTTTCAACTCCACTACCTGTTCCCATAGCATTTAATGCTTAATTGTGCCACCTTTTGCATCTTTAAACCCGTTTTGTTCCCAATGATACAAATATTCATTGTATGACTGCACACAGTAAAATGAATCACAAACAATTAGTGTGGGGAATTCGTGATCCGTATTTACAAGTGCCAGTATCAGTGCTTTTAACTCTGCCAACTGAGCCGTGCAGTCTTCTAGAGCTTGCGTTTTGGTGCAACTCGGATGGAACTTTCCACCCCGCATGCGACCTTTAATGATAGCACACGCTGCGCTGTATTGTTGCTTACTCCCTAAGGCCGGTTGAGCAGATCCGTCAGTGTAAATAATATACTCATACTGATCTAGAGGCAAAATCTCATTTGGTAGAGGATATTCTTGTTCGTATTGCAGGAATGCTTGTGTTTTTAGACTTGGGTCAAATCTGTATTCAACATCCGTTGTAGTAAGAGAATTAGCCCATTGAACGGAAGCCGTTCACACAGCCCCATTTGCGGCTTCGTCAGCCAATGAATTCCTTTCAACGTGAACGCCATCACGCTGATGACTCAGTGTGTGTATCACGCGAGCCCTTGGTAGGTCATTTTTCAACTCCACTACCTGTTCCCGTAGCATTTAATGCTTAATTGTGCCACCTTTTGCATCTTTAAACCTGTTTTGTTCCCAATGATACAAATATTCATTGTATGACTGCACACAGTAAAAGGAATCACACACAATTAGTGTGGGGAATTCGTGATCCGTATTTACAAGTGCCAGTATCAGTGCTTTTAACTCTGCCAACTGAGCCGTGCAGTCTTCTAGAGATTGCGTTTTGGTGCAACTTGGATGGAACTTTCCATCCCGCATGCGACCTTTAACGATAGCACACGCTGCGCTGTATTGTTGCTTACTCCCTAAGGCCGGTTGAGCAGATCCGTCAGTGTAAATAATATACTCATACTGATCTAGAGGCAAAATCTCATTTGGTAGAGGATATTCTTGTTTGTATTGCAGGAATGCTTGTGTTTTTAGACTTGGGTCAAATCTGTATTCAACATCCATTGTAGTAAGAGAATTAGCCCATTGTATCCACCTCGGATGTAAAGCTTTTGCATTTGGGATGCTAGCCTTTGTAACAGCTTCTAAAGCTGGTACTGGGGTTACAACAATTATGCGTTTCCCCAGAGCCAGTGCCCTTTCTCTTGCTACAGCGGTCTGAACTGCTGTCAGGTTTTTTTCTGTTGAAGTAAAACGCATTTATGCGTTTGTGTACAGGTGTGATTTGTATGCGATCGGTACTGTTTCGCCTTCATTGAAGGTTAAGTAAGTGTGCCCGCATTGACCGGCTATTACACAGATCACCAAGTTGTGTGCGTTTACGCATGTCTGTAAGTGTTTGGAAGCAATCATATCTTCTTGTAATGAACGTAGGATATTTGAATGTTCCTGTGTCCAATGTCTGACTGAAAAGTCAGGTTTTATTAAGTCGTAGAAAGGTTTTACTTTTTCTGCGTAATCCAAAATGAATGTTCTGACGAAATTTACTAATCCCAGTATTGATTGTAGATTTTTAATGATTTTGGAGGCTGAAGCAGTGCACACTTTTCTAAATAGTTAGCTGCCAGGCTTTTCCCTTCATTTTAAAGCTCGTGTCCTAAAAACAGGACATTGAGGTGGGCTATTTTAGATTTCTTAAAATTAAATTTTTAGCCCTCAGAGGCGAATCCCATAATAATGGTGCTCACCCTGGTCAAGTGCTTTTTAAGTCATCGTCCATCAGATAAATATCATTCATATAGGACACTGCTTTCTCATCAAAAGTTTGGAGTAACTCAGTTATTCTTGCTGAGAATACCCCTGGGCTGTTCTTATACCCCTGGGGGAGGCGACAAAATTGCCTCTGAGACCCCAACGCTGAGAATGTGGTCAAATACCTGCTTTCAGGAGCTATATTTTGTCAAAAAAATCCATTTGAGATATCAAGTGTGGTTTTGTATTTTTTCCGCACAATGTTAATCATTAATTCAGCACTGTGTGCGTTTTGGACAGCGAATGTCTTTGTGAATGAGTTTAAATGTCTGTAATCTAAAACTAGATGATATGAGTTGTCCGGTTTTGATTCTGGAAACAAAGGATTGTTCATTGGTGAGGTGCATGTTTCAATCACCCCTTGGTATTCAAGTTGATCTAAGATCTCCCTGACCTGTTTTTTAGCTTCTGCTTTATTGGGTATTGCCTCTGAGCGTTTGCTGAAACTTTTAACGGGATCATGTGGTGGGTTGAATCCTAATCCCAACCTGCATGATTTTTGTATAGTGCTGGAGCTAGGGCAACCGCCCACTCCTGTGCATATGCATGTTTAAGATGTATGGGAACGAGGTCAGAGAATGCTGGAAATATTACCATTTCTCCCCTAGGGCACTTCATAACGAATGGTGGCGGCCAATCTTGTTCTGCTAATAGGATGTCATAACCAGATGACAGATTTTCCCAAAAGAGACCTTTGACTTTACTGGGCTTGTCCCCCTCCATTTGGAGTGTTATTTGGTGTAACTTATGTGGGACGCTCCCCCTTGTGTCTGGTGTTTCCACCGTGATGTAATCATTCAAGTCCGCTGTCACCAGAAATTCCATCAGGTTCTGGCTAGCTATTGTTACTTCTGCCTCACTGTCTAGCATCGTCAGAGCCCATTCCCCGTTCAGAAGTTGCGTCCTCAGAATTCTGGGCATGTCTGATCTTTATTCCTGCAACTTTCTTCTTCTTAAACTGAGGTTTTGATTTTGGCTTCTCTTCTTTTTTGAAAGTATAGTCTTGAGCGTGCTGCTTGTCTCTGGACTTTGTACGCTCTTATTTGTGTTTTGACTGTCCTTCTCTCTCTGAGTCTTTCGTTGAGCCCTGAAACGAATGAGAGGAACGTGTATCAGTATCCTGATACCTGTCAAGTTTCCTAATATTATCCCTATTCCTGAGATTATACCTCTTTTCAGAGGGCTCCTGTGGAGGAGATCTGCCTCGGGATTGAGATCTGTTTTTAAAGTTTTGTTGTTTTTTATTATCTCACTTCTTTTTAGAAGAAGCAGGTGTCTGCTTTGTAATGTCCTTTTCAGGACCGCCCATCAGTTGTGGTTTTAATGCTTTCCCACCCAAACTGTCTCTGCCTAATTCTGCATACGCAGTTTCTATTATTTTGGGCGGCTCGTGTTGTTGATCCAATGGACTGAACTCCCTTAGGCGTTGGTGGATTGCCACTGAAGCTGCTTCCCCTTTAATATTAGCTAGTATTATGGTTGATACCTGGTCATAGTTATTTAATAACTTCATCCCTAAGTTCAGGGCAGGTTCTGCTCCGTACTCGTTTTGTATTTGTCTCAATACCTCTGGTACTACTGCTAATGAAGGAATACCATGTGTTCTGGTATATATGGCAGCAAAGACTGTACCCCAAGAGGTGCAGTCCTCTACCTGTGGTGCTATCCCCATGGGCAAGCAGATTGTTAGCATTCTGTGTTTTTCAAACGGGGTAGGATTCGGGAATACTGCCTCGAGCTGAGTTATTTTCTGAGTGACCCAGAATGGCATTTGTTCACGTTTCGTGGGCATTTTGCCCATTACCGCGTGTAATGTTTGTGGTGTAATTCTAGTTACTGTACCCTGAATTTGAGTTCCATTTGTTGCAACTGATGTTGGTTGGACTGTAAAAGTCCTCGTGACAAACTGTGTCAGGTTTCTGTAGATTTTAATTAAATCCTTGTGTTGTAAGAGTAAGTCTGCCTGCGGCATTGTGTCAATGTCAGGATGTGGTGTGTAGTCCTCTGAGCGGACCTAATCTTACTCTGTGTCTTATATGGGGTAGGGCGCCTTTAAACCAGTATAGGTGTTCCTGGTAAGTGAGTGGAACTTCTATGTCCTCAAACGGACCATATTCATGTGGTGCATCTCCTTCTACAAAGTAGTGAAATGTCTGTGTTCTTGCATTTGCTGCTGGGAATGTAACCCACGAATAAAATACCTCTGTTTTATTTGATTTGTGTGCCTCAATCACGAATGCTACTATGCCACCCCTAGTATGTAAGACATTTTCTAATAGTTTCAGGGTGATAGCACCTCTGAATTTAGGTGCAATTTGAATTGCATTCGCATCTTCTTCCTCGTCTGACAAGGGCAGTGGCATTCTCAGTGGGTCTAAGACCGGGGTAGTAGTCATTGTGTATAGAACACAGATTAATGTTTCAACGAAACTATGATAAGGTGTTTTGTGCACAATTGTAGGAACAAAATGTCCTTCAAGCTTGATTAACCAACAGCCAATAAATAGGATGTCTTGCCTACTCAGCTGTGGTGGATTTTGTGCCCACCCACTCCAGACGTCTCTGGCATTTTGTGAGTAGGGTCTCTGAGAAATAGCATGACTGTACTACTCAGATTCTACTGTTAAATAAGAGCCCAAACATCATTGGTGGCGCCATGTCGTGTAGTTCCTATATTACCCACACAGGACCTGCGCGTTCGGATAACATAAACTGTGGGTTTGGTGGCAGACGGATTCTGAACACCCCCACCGAAAATGTTAGCCTGTTTGCATAAGCTAGCTCACAGTGCCACTAGTGTCTCCTCTTATCGGGGAGAGAATAGTTTCTGGCAACCTCAGAACATGACAACCCTGATCCCTCAGGATCATGGAAACAATGTACTACTTTTCGCTCAGTCTCTCGTGCTCACTTATCTTGTCTCAGAGATACACAGAATAAACAGCCTGGGCGTTTCAATAAGGTTTATTGAACAGTCGTTATTCTTGTGTACAATATATGAGCTGCAACAACCATTAGACAGTAGCAGAGATATATGATTAGCAGTACAATGAATATAAATGGATAGTACAGTTCTACCATTTTGCACTACGCATGAATAAATACATGAATATAAAATGCATGATAAAAGAAAGCACATACTCCTACGATGCCTATCTAGATGTACCTAAATGTACCTAGAATGTGAGTAGGTGTAAAGCCAAGAATCCCTCTAGGATTTAGTTAAACCCCATTACCTGAAGTGAGAATGTAGGAGCCCCTCTTGGTCTCGAGTTGGACACTCCGCGAGGGATGTTCAGACCACTGTCAGCTGGAGCGTCTGCATGCAGGAGCCTCAGCGTTTCTGGTCAGTGTGTCGGCCTGGAAGTCTCGGTTCCCTCTGACTAACACTAGCAAGAGGTGCTATATTTATACAGAAAGTATCTAGGGCTCCTTTGTCCCTTGTTGCTTGTATTAGCCATTGTTGGATTTGAGGATGATGTATGGGATGAACCGTGTACGTAGATGTTGGGAGGAAGGTGGTGTAGCCCCAGCCTGGTTTCTAAGAACCCTTATGAATACTCATTCATACTGTGTGAGTCTATTGATGGAGTTATAGGACTCTATTGTTCAGGAGACACCCTCCTTCTGCACCCAGGACTAGAACTAGGTAAAGGTTCAATCCTAAAAAGGCTTGTTACAGTGTAGTGTAGGGGAGGTAATGTAGGTGAAGGGGTATGATGTTACCCGGGCCTATATTAGGGTACCTATATGAAACATAACAAGCGACGACCTCGGAAGAAGAAGTTAGATGCTTTGCACGAGACTGCCCTGTGAAAACCCAGAGACCAAATCAGAGAGTGGCACTGGAGGCAGAATTAACAGAAGCTGAAATTAGGTTAGCATTAATACAGAAGCAGACGGGTATAGCTCACGGCCCACTCATACATCGATTCCATAATCACGTGCCCAAACCAAACCCTCATGAAGAGAAAATAAAACAAACAAAAGACTGAGGGGCAGATTTACAAGCCCCTTGCGCCACTTTTGCGCCGCCGTTGCGTCACTTTTGTGACGCAGCGGCGACGTAAACCATGCGCCACGTTGCGCATTATTTACAACGTGACGCATCTAGGGAGATGCGTCACGTTGTAAAGCCCTGCACCACATGAAACCTGCGTCAGGTTTCATGTGGGCGTTCCTCCGCAGGGTGGGCGTTCCGTCGAAGGAATGCCTCGTAAAAGTGACGCAGTGAAATCTACAAGATTTCACTGAGTCACTTTCCGACGCCGCTGCGACGAATCCTTACGCCTGCTTCAAGCAGGCGTAAGGAGTGGCGCACCACGTTAGGTATGGGCGGCCCACGAGCATTGCTGGAGTTGCGTCGCGCTTGCGACACGACTCCAGCAATGCGCCGCCCCTGCGCCACAGGATGCGACACGCATCGGCCTTTCCTTGCGCCACGGTGCGCCGCATTGTAAATGCGGCGCTTCCGTGGTGGCGCAAGGAGAGAATTGCGTGTCGCAACTATTCTGGCGCATCCCTGCTGATTTGCAGGGATGCGCCAGAAGTTGTAAATCTGCCCCAGAATATCTTTTAAACATAAACTAAATAAAATATAAACTTTTGTTTAGAGTATGCTTTGCACAGTGGCTGTAAAGTCTTTCATTTGTTTTATTTTCTCTTCGGGAGGGTTGATTGGGGCACATGATGGTAACCAATTATGAATAGGATTAAAGTACTTTTGAGTACACCTGGCTTCATTTGGAAATATCTATGAGTGGGGCAGCTTGCTTGGGACCGATCCACTTGCGGCATCTATTATTGAGGCTTTAACAGTCTGCAACGGTGCATAAAATTATGGAACTGACATATGGAACCCATATATGGGTTCCTTCATGAGCCACAGGTGAATTTTGTGGGTATATTGGGTGAAAATAGTTACATTTTTATTTTTATTTTGGGCAAGCATGTGTGGTTGTTCTTAGTCAGCAAGGGTGTTGGACCTGGCTTTTTCTGCAGATTTATCCCCAGAATTGTTGCTTCGTGGCCTCCTTTGTTTGACCCTGTTTTTGTTGGTTTTAGGATTCTGGGCACTTTACCACTGCTATTCAGTGCTAAAGTGCATATGATCGCCATGTAAATTATGTTTATTGATTGGTGTTTCCATGATTGGTTTATTTGACTTACTGCTAAGCCCCTAGTACAGTGTACTGTGTGTGCCCAGGGCCTGTAAGTCAAATGCTGCTAGCGGGCCTGCAGCACTGACTGTGCCACCCACACAAGCAGCCTTTCAAAGGGGTCTCAGACCTGCCACTGCAGTGTCTGTGTGCAGTCTCTACTGCCATGTACACTTGCCAGGACCTAACCTACCCTTTTATTACATGTGAGTCACCCCTAAGTTAGGCACAAGGTACCCCTGTGGGCAGGGTGCAGTGTATGTGAAATGTAGGACATGTACTGGTGTGTGTGACATGCCCTGAGAGTGAAATACAGTGTATTTTGTTTGTCACTATGGAAAGGCTATCTGTCCCATAGATTAGAAGGGGAGTTTATTTATAACATCTTACAAGTATAACTTCCCATTGGGACAAGGTAGAAAGATGGTGTTTAGTATGCCTGAACTCAGAATATAAAAATGCATCTTTTAATTGTTATATTCCCGAATTAGGCCATTGTAGCGAAGCAACTTATTTCTTACATTGTCGTAGAAAATAACATTTCAGCAGTGAATTTTTGCACACATTTGCATGCCCGACGATTTTAGATTAGTTGCCCTGAAACTACTTTGATTACACATCCAGCCTCGCACCACATTATTACGATGCCTTGAACATCATGTAATAGGCCTCTCTATGCACTAGGTACAAAAGCCATCCTATCTTCATCCATGGGGAAACAGCGCTATCTACATATCCATAACATCGCTAATCTAACCAGCACATCATGAAGGCTGCTTTCTATTATAAATAATAGACATCCCAATAGATTGGTAGAGGAGGCACTTCTGCTGACACTGAAGGTATCTGAATGCAGAGAAATCACCACGCACCGGTCTGACATTCCGTGAGGGGAGTCAGCTTGAGACCAAGACGGGATCCTTCACTCTCTCCTATCAGGTAATGGGGTTGGATCATCCCTTGGGGAGTCTTGGCTCTACACAGATACACACTCTAGGTACACTAAGCGTAGGGTCCACATTTTAGGAGTACGTTAGATTACCATATTTTTCATATATGCCTGCATATATTCATTGCTACAGCACTCTGGTAGAAACTTATCTATTGTTAACTCTTTTGGTGCTTGTAATCTCCTTTATTTGCTTCTGTCTCCTAATCGTTGCAGCACATGTGTTTTATACAAGAATAACATTGGTTCAATAAATATATTGAAAACGTCCCACTGTGTATTCTGTATACTTCTCTGAGAGAAAGCACGCACGACTGACTGAGCGAAAGATCCTGTGTCCATCATCCCTGAGTGATCAGAGTTGTCATGTTCAGTGGATGCCAGAGTCCATTCGCTCCCTGGTAAGGTTAGGGGGGCTGATGGTGGCGATGTGAGCTAGCTGGTCTATAGGCCACCATATCCTGGGAGGTGTCCGGAACCAGTCTAGGCACCAAGCCCTTAGTTTATGTTGTCCAAACAATGCGTAGATCCTACAGATTAGTAGGAACTACATGACATGGTGCCGCCAACGTTGGTTAGGCACTTATTAAATGGTCTAAACTGAGTATTTCAGTCGTGCTTTCTCAGAGACCCCTACTCACATTAAACCGGAAACGTCCATAGTGGGAAAGGGTATCAGCCTCAGCTGAGTAGGTATGTCCTATGTATTGGCTAGAGGTTTTCCCATATTGTACAAACCAAATTCCAATAAATTGCTTTTCATAAAATACTTTTTAATTTTTTTAACAATGACTGAACAAGCTGACGATGATGAAGTACAAGTAGCTACTCTAATTATTTCAGAAAATTGCAGACAGGCAGTTACTATGAAATTATTACAGCATGGCCTCCCGGCAACAGGTGGAGATGTTACCTTCGTGGGTGAGGCACAGGAAGCATTCAGGACTAAGGTATGCTATTCTTGAGTTAGATTGCCAGCTGCAGATGCACACACAAAATTGTTTCACACTTACATTGAAGATGAGACACCAGATGAATACTTTCAATACGTGGACATAGAAGTCCCGATGACTTACCAAGAACATATAAATTGGTTTAAAGGCGCCCTCCCCCACACCTTAGAAAATGATACTCGGTCCCCTCAGTAAAGAAGGAGCGACCTGGCCGGTCTTAGCTTTGTAAGCACCACATCCAGACATTCACACGTTCCCTGCAGCAAAAATGCACACACTATAGGAAAATTTAGTAAAAATGTACAGAATCTTACACACTTCATAATGCAAACCCTTATAGTTCAACCTGTGAGGGCTGCTCAAGCTGCACAACCTTAATTGGCTACTAAAGGTATCAGGCCTCAAACAGTGAATGCCATCATGGGAAAGATTCCCACCAGTCGGGAGCAAGTACCGTTCTGGATAGCACAAAAAACAGCACAACTTGAAGCAGTTTTTCCCCATACGGGCCCACAGGATAAACACAATTTGCTTGCCTATGGGGATGGCTCCCCTTATAGAAGATTGTGCCACTTGGGGTACAGTCTTCACTGCCATTTACACCAGAACTCATGGTACCCCTTCAATCACAGTAATACCAGATGTATTGAAACAAATACAGAATGAGTACGGGGCAGAACCTGCCCTGGACTTAGGGATGAAACTAATAGGCAATTTTGCCCAAGTTTCTGCAATTATGTTAAGTAACATAAAAGGGAGGCAGTCACGATGGCTATATGCCAACTACGCCTGAGGTAGTTCACTCCTATACAACAGGAGCTGGAGTTACCTAAGAGTTTCGAAGAAACATACACTTCTCTGGGAAGAGATAATCTGGGAGCCAGACCAGGGAACCCAGTGGTTAAGGGTAATTCTGAAAAGGATAACTCTAAGCAAGCACCCAATTCTTCTAAAAAGGAATGGGATAATAAAAAAATAAACAAAATAAACAACAATCATGGAGTGGGTCTCCTCAACAGGAACACACTGAAAAGAGATACAATCTCAGGAACCGTGATAATATTAGAAAGCCTGACGGATATCAGGATACTGATACACGTTCCTCTCATTCCTTTCAGGATCGATCTGCGAAGTGCTCTGAGAGAGGAGGATGGTCAAAGCAAAGATCAGAAGAGCGAGTCAAGCCAAAAAGGGAGACACATCGCAGTTCAGACTACATCATCAAGCAAGAAGATAAACAAAAAACCATATAACAATCAATTAAAAAATAAAAAGGTAGCAGGGATTAAGATCAGAAATGCCCAGGCTGCTGAGAACACTGCTTCTGAACAGGGAAAGGGCAGTGACGATGCTGAACAGCATGTCAGAAGTCACAATAGCTCACCAGAACCTGATGGATTTTCTGAAAGTAGTAGCGCTGAGTGAGTATGATCCAGCGTCGTACTAGCAACAGATTCTCCACTACCATATACTCACCTGGCCCCATATAACTCTCTTGCACTAAACACCAAGTAGACCGCTGGAACTTTTTAGTTTTATAACTTTCATACCTCAAGATCTAGTTATTTCTTCTCTAACTAAACCTTTCACTGATCAAATAGTTCTTTCCTCTGGTCAATGGACCATTAGGTGGAACTAGTTGATGGTGATAATTAACATAATTTGATTAAACTTTTCTTGATTAAATAAAATAATCACAAACTCTGTAAGTTTTAAAAATCTTTATCTAAATTAATTGGTTGTGAACCATCTCAAAACGTTTCAGTACAAACCCCCTCATTCGCAAGAGTGCCAAATTCAATCAAGTTTCAATAGACATTAACAATTCAGATCCACACAATAACTATGCTCAGAAAGAAGAGGATAGAAAGAGAAGAGCGTTTATCAAGACGATGAATTTATAGTTACCAAGTATGGTGTGAAGACCAACCCCCTGGCCAAAGGGCTGGTAAGGGTCCCCAGGACAGATCAGGAGACAAAGGCTTCAGTACAGGAATCAGGACAGGATACTTCACCTTTCTAGATACCGACGACTGCGTTGCACCCCTCTCTGACATTCTCTTCCTTCTCGTGGTTCTTCTGTGATCTTCTTTCTAACCCACCCAAATTAAGTAGATGGTTCTGCATTCGATTTCTTCATCAGCATTTCAGAGCATCAGCACCACCCCAGCACCGACAGCATCCCAAGCTCCGAATTGTTTCTGCTGCTTCCGCTCCCAACAGGCTTCCGCTAGCTAACTAACTAACTAACTAACTAACTAACTACTTCAATTATACCTTTCCATTACCATGTACCACCCATTAATGTTTCAATTTTACAGAATATTAACTTCTGATTGGACAGGCGAGGGGGGATGATCATCACACCATGCTTATATTTCATTTATTTCTTTAAACCATTGTTTCAAAACTCCTCCCCTCAAACTTTTATTCCGCCCTTCCTTTCCCATACATCTTTAAACTTTATTAATACAAATGTAACGATTTCTTGAATAAGTTCCTTCATATGAACTCTTCACCCTCATGTTCCCAGGGCACATCTTCGCCGACCTTGGACGCGTGACAAGTCCTTAGTCATCTTTTTGAACTTCCACACCAGGGCGCATGCGTCGCGCAACGTCAGTCTGCTTGACTCAGACAAATTTGACAGGCCCAACTACGCACTAATAATAAAGTCAAAAGGAGAAATGTTATTCTCAAAAATAAATGATTTCACTGTATACCACCAACCTCTACTCTAGCCCATACCATTTATTATTTCCCTTTCTGCATTTGCGTTAGTATAAAACGTATTTTCTAATTTCAGCAAGCAGGTGCCACGCATGTGGGTTTTCAAGCGGCCATTTTATAGCACTTTGCGCAAGCGCCAGAATTTCCCTCCAAGCGTTACTTCATCATACTATGTAGATGCAGTAGATGCATGCGCAGTAAAGATCCCGTGTTAGAATGTATCCTAGTCCTTCGTTCATGTTATTGCAGTTAGTAAACACATAGGCAAGCTTCATTTTCTCCCGCGTATAAAGGAAATGCGTATTATTAATCACAAAACACGTGGTAATAATTTGTTAATCAGTTAAAACAAGAGGATTGCTTCCGAGCAAGTCTCATGTTCGAGTAATTGCTCCATCAAGTACATCACGGTGGAAACACCTGATACAAGTGTCCCACATTGTTTACACAAAATAACGCTCCAAATAGAGGGGTACATACAAAGACAGGTGAAGGGTATTACTTGGGAGGAACTGACATATGCTTACAACATTCTTTTGGCTGAAAAGGATTGGCCACCTGAGTTTGTAATAAATTGCCCGATGGGGGAAGAAGTAATTGTACCGTCTGTCTCCGACCTCATATCAGAATCAGTTACAAATGTATACGCCCAGGAGGGGGTGTTAGCTTTAGCACCTGCTCTATACCACAATCATGTTGGTTGGGATGATGAGAGCGATCCCTCACCGCAGAGACAGTACCCAATTAAACATGAAGCAAAGAAACAAGTCAAGGAGATCTTAGATCAACTTGAGTACCAGGGTGTAATAGAGAATTGCACCTCATCTATGAATAATCCCTTGTTTCTCGTAATAAAACCCGAAAATTCATATTTTCTAGACATTTAAATGCTTCCACACGTACATTTGCAGTACAGAATGCACATAGTGCTGCACTAATGAATAACATTGTGTGAAAGAAATACAAAACAACACTAGACATCTCAAATGTTTTTTCTGCCACAATATAGCGCCTGGAAGTAGATATTTGACCGCATTTTCAGTGCTAGGGTCTCAGCGGCAATTTTGACGTTTGCCACAAGGGTATAGAAATAGCCTTGTGCTGCTTTTAGCCAGAGTAATGGACTTACTTCAAAGTTTTGATGAAGAGGCATTGTCCTATGTAGATGATATTTATCTGATGGACAATGAATTATTGGAACATTTGGCTACTGTAAACAAGATAATGCTTGGGTTTGCTTACCTGGGCTACAAATTAAATTTCAAGAAATCAAAAATAGCCCACCTCAGTGTCCTGTTTCTAGGATATGAGTTATCAAGTGAAGGCAAAAACCTGGCAACACATTTTTCGAAAATGTGCATTGCTCCAACCTCCAACAACTCTAAAAAGACTACAATCCATTTTAGGATTTTTGAATTTTGGCAGAACTTACATTTTGGGTTACGAAGAAAGGGTTAAACCATTCTATGACTTAATTAGACCTGATTTTTCAGTGCAACACTGGACACAGGAACACACTGATATTTTGCATTTTGTACAAGCTGACATGCAAGCTTCCAGGCATTTACACACACGTGTCAACACAACTAAGAAAATTCTCACAGCTGTACAGACTGCTGTAATGAGAAAGAGAGAGCGCTGGCTCAGGGAAAACGCATAGTTGTTGTTACCCTAGAACCGACCCTAGAGGCCGTTACTAAAGCAAGCATTCCGAATGCTAAGGCTCTACATCCAAGATGGATTCAATAGGCTAACTCTCTCATTGCAACAGATGTAGACTAGAGATTTGACGTTACATTACAAACACAAGCATTCCTGCAGTACAAACAAGAATATCCTCTGCCGAATGAAATTATGTCTCCGGAATGATTTGAATGCATCATTTATACTGATGGATCAGCTCAATCTGCCATAGGAATGAAACAGCAATATTCTGCGGCATGCGCGATAGTAAAAGTGTGCATGCAGGATGGAAAGTTTCTTCCTAAAAAAACACACACACAGTCCCTAGGGGTCTGTACAGAGCAGGTGGCAGAGCTAAAAGCCCTGATACTGGCACAACAAAATATGGATCGCAAATTCCCCACACTTAATCATGTGTGATTCATTTTACTGTGTCCAGTCTTATAATGAATACCTTCACTACTGGGGCAAAAATGGGTTTCCAGATTCCAAGGGTTGTACAATCAAGCACAAGATGCTTTGGGAATAAGTGGCAAAGCTGAAAGAAGGACTGCCATGGGCTCATGTTATTCATACATTGAGTCATCAGCGTTCACGTTGAAGGGAATTTAATGACAGATGAAGCTGCCAAGGTAACAGTTCATACTGCTGCCATTGCTGCAATCACTCGTTTTAGTACGAGAATAGATGGAACAACTATGATAGCTGTCAATGCCACGTGCAACAGCTCAGCTCCGCCGAAAGGCTTTCCACTCAAGTACTCCTACAAGTTAGATGCACAAAACATTCTGCATGCTCAGATTCAGAGTGGGGGATAGAGTAATACCAAACATTGATCACAGATTGAGTTTGATACTATCTGCCCATGAGGGTCTGGGTTTAGCTCATGCAGGTATTACTGCTACAGGTTCACTACTGAAGCAGCACCACTGGTGTCCAGGTCTCACTACACAAACCAAGGACTTTGTCCTCAAATGCTACATCTGCCAGCAGATGAAGGCTCCACCGTAGCACCTCCGCCACTAACACCTTTATTGATCTCAGACAAACCTCTTGCATGTGACTATTTGGATCACTGCGGTCCCTTACACTCTGACGGGGCTTACAAGTACATCTTGGGGGCAGTGGATTCATGCTCTAGATTCCTGTGGGTTTGGCCCCAGCGCTTGGCTGACGGCCAAACTAATATAAAGGATTTGCAAGTCTTTATCGGGACATACGCAATTGGCACACTACATTCCGACCAGGGTCAGGCGTTTAGCTCTCGGGCTTACAAAGTAGCCATTAGAAGTTTGGGTGTGGCCTTACGGTACTCCTCCCCCTACCATCCCGAGGGAAATTCGGTCGTTGAGAGGAAGAACCAGGACAAGCATTTTTTAACAGCTAGGGTACTAGGCTTGGGTGGCAGTTGGGTCAATCACCTATACGGGGTCCAGAGGGCACTTAATAACATGCCAAGAAAATCCCTGGGGGTCTGTACCTGTCCTGTCTGTTGAAGGTACCAGAACTGTACTTCTTCCAGCTCTTGCTGGTCGCTGAGACAAAAGGTTTGTCTCCATCGATCTGATCAAACCACACTATGTGGCTGATTCTCAACAGTAGGCCACATGGGCTAAGGTTAGCCACAGATCTCCTCTCGCTACGGTACAGGAAGTTCAGCTGGAATATTTAATATCGAATGAAGACTCCACATTCCAAAGAGAAGCAGTGAACAACAGTGAACAACAATGAAATGATACTTCTTCCTATTGAAACAACTACAACTGTACAATCAACTAGTACAGAAATTTCAATTCGACAATTGGACGACATCTATGTGAATACAGCACAGATCGAGTCATCTCCTGGTTCTACAAAACCTGCAGAGCTGTCAAAAATAGACCGGACGGCGTCTGGCTACTTCGTGCGTTATTACGGCTTTTCATCAGATCCAAGTGAACCTGAATTGGCAACACCGCCAGTTCCGAATCCAGAATCCATCAACCCCACACTGTTGTAAGGAGCCGACGCCTTGACACCACCGTGACGTCACCTGCCTGGCAACAGTAAGGAACCGACACCCTCACCTCCCATGCATCATAGTAAGGAACCAATGCCTCACCTCTCCTGTGGTTGTAAGGAACCGACACGGCCCAGCGCAAATGAAGCATCACCTCCCAAATGCTGTGCACTGTCATTGTTTTCATTGTTTACCAAGGTACTGTTCTATGGGGTCCGGTTGACTCTGGGCCCCACGCCGTGCACCTCGCGGTCGATGCCGTACTTTATGTTTTCAAGCTGTCACGACATCGTAATAGCCACAGGTGGAGCTAATTGTTGCTACAAGCTTTATTTTTGTGAATAACCTGTTTTTGAGGATACCTTGATATATGTATGGTGGATTTTTGCCATTTTGGTCTTGATTTGTTTAGATATAGAGTTCCTATTTTTCTAAACTTGTGTGGTGTCCATTTGTAGTGTTTTCACTGTATTACTGTATGTGTGCACAAATGCTTTACACACTGCCTCTGAGATAAGCCTATCTGCTCATGCCAAGCTACCAAGGGGATGAGCAGTGGTTGTCTAAGGGAGTAACTCCCTTACCATGATGAGAAGGGTCCCTACTTGGACAAAGGTGAAAACTATTGCCAACTAGAGACCCCCATTTCTAACAATGGGTTGCACGCTGGAGTCACGTGTAGATTTAGCACACAGATTCGGTGATTGAACATCTGAAATTACTCTATTATGTTAGGCTCACATGGGGGAGCTAATATGCACACTTTTGATTGTTTATCATTGTAAGGAAGTTGGTTAGTGTCACGAACGAAGGATTATGGGTAATGTAGTTTGTAGATTTACATGTCCAAAATAGTAATCATGCACTACACAGGATTATGGTATTAATCATTCATGTTGTTTTTGTACATGTTTATTTAGTTTATGTTTAATTGATAGTACTGATGGGTGTCTTTTTTACCATTTCACATTGTAGTTAACTCTGAAGAAGGGAATTGCATTGGGTACTATGTAAATATGAAGCATCAGGAGGAATATTGAACACTCTAGTGCTACTAAGAAAAGCCTTGAGAGGCACTTGTGAAAGTATTGTGATAAAAATGAATTGATGGAGCATAAAAAGCTATCGGCTTTAATATGGAGCACTTTCAGAATAAATACATGAAAAAATGGTTGAAATTCTTGGATTCATTATACTTTTGGCTGGGCATCTTGTTTGGGGACCTGACTTGTTTCTTTTCTGTGACACATTTATGTAGCACGCATGCTGGAGTGCGTATCAAGGTAAAATGCCTTCAACGCCGTTGAGCATTGTGAATATTGGAATATAACTTTGAGGGCATTTTACCACTCTTTGTGTGCAATAAATACATCTTTTGCCAGGCCCAAACATTCCTTTGTATACATATAAGTCACCTCTAGGGTAGGCCCTAAACAGCCCATGGGGCAGGGTGCAGTGTATTTAAAATGCTAGACATGTACTTTTAAGTTTTACATGTCCTGGTAGTGAAAAGCTCTTGAATTCACTTGTCACTACTGCAAGGCCACCTCTCCCCCATAGGATACCATTTGGTTACCTTATTACATTTAATAAGTGATAACTTCCAATTGGAAGGAGGTACAAAAGTCAAGTTTGGGCTCTAAAGAATTGTGATTCAAAACCCTCTTTAATGGTAAAGTTGGATTTTAAGTCACAATTACAAAAAATGCCACTTTTGGAAAGTTGGCATTTTCGGGTACTAACCATTTAGTTAGGCAGCCTGCAGCCTGTATTCTGAATCATATCAGTAGGTGTAGCTGACAGTTGTTCTTTGTGTGTTGCCCCCATACAATGAGACAAAGGAGGAATAGATGTTGGCAGGATGGGCCATCTCTGACTTGATATGGGTGCCGAGCTGTCATCTATCACACTTGCACATCACAAAGACACTGCCTCAGCACATTCACAAAGGGTTTCACACTAGTCTTTTGTGCCCCCAGCCAACCTGTGGCCAGGGAGGGAGGACATTCCAAACACCTCTGGGGTAGAACCCTCTAGAAACATTTCCTACTTCAAAGCTGGCACCAGGTATAAATATTGGACCCTCAAACCCAACTATTCAGTACACCACTGGACCAGCGGAAGACTCAGAAGGACTGCTACGCCACTGCCCTGCTGCCTGAGTGAGAAGCACTGGACTGCACCTTGAAGTGAGGACCACCAGAGTGTTTCCTAGGGCTGGCCTCCTGATCAGAACCTCAGGGACACAGAAGGCTCCAACCACCTTGAACCGTGTACCTGAACTCTGCCTGCTGGGAGTCTTGTCCTCCAAGTGGCGCCACCCCAGTTATATACCCTTGGAAGTGGGCCTGAAGCTGTTCTGCCAGCCCAGCTATGGTCTTTTGGGCAGAACCAATGCAGTGTGACACATCTCCTCACAGCTCTGCATCAGAACCACCGCTGAGTAATGCATCCCTGAGGCAGGATCACACAGCTCTTCGGATCCGCCGCTGTGTGACATATCCTCAAAGCAGGACCTCGCATCGCAGCCCTGCAACTTCTTGGAACCACCACTGCATGATGCATTGTTGACACAGGACCTTGCATCACAGACCCGCAGTTCCCCAGAATCGCCGCTGAGTGACAACCTCAATGCAGGTCCTAGCACGTGACACATCCTCGACATGGGATTCCTCAATGCCCCGCAACCAGAATTTAAGGTACTTTGTTCAGTGGGCCTAAGTTGGTCCTCCTGGTATCTGGCCCATGCTCCAGAACAGACGTACTGAACCTGTGAATTTGTGCCAGTCTGGTGTGACCAGATAATATTTGACGCTTTGTGCTTTTAAACACTTTTTCAATCCAAACTTTTAAAATTGCATATCTCTGGTTCTACTAATTTGATTTTGTCGTTTTGGTGTCAAATAATTATTAAAGTTTGCTCTATGTTTCTAAATTGCTATGGGATTTTTCTTGTGTTGTGTTTTCACTTTATTAATGTTTAAAGTGCTTCATAAATACTTTATGCATTGCTTGACTACTTTTGTGTCAAGCTACCAGAAGGGTGGTGACTATAAGTGTGCAATTTATATTCATGAAATTCCTATTTGCTCCTTAAGCTTAATGGTGATTTCAGCTTCTACAAGGTTATATTCTGGTAGTGCCTCTAATGTCGTGCTGTATATATCTAAGGCATGTCTAATTTGTAAATATGTGACAAAAAATGGATCTTGTGAAAGCCAAACTCATTGGAGAGTGCCTCCAGTGATCCGATCTGAAGCACCTCTATAAGGTCCCATTATCCAAATTTGAGAAGTGCAGCTACCTGAGGAATCTGTCTATCATACTATAGTGGGGTTTCATGAATGAGCTTACCCTTGACAGAAATCCAATGCAGTGCCTCTCTCTGTCATGAACACTTTGAATAGTCCAGTTAAGGCTTCTTGTAGCTCCATTATGCGCCCGCTTGCAGACTATTTCATCATTTTTAGTAGACAGTGCAAAGTTATAAAAATGCTCAAAATTTTAGTATCATGTCTGGCCCTATCTATGATGAAATATTTTATTGTTTTTGTTATGGACGTTGTCATAATATCATGGATGCTTACTGTAAAACCTGACACATTAAGCCACTTGTGAATCTAGATGACACATTTTCTCACCATAGTTTTATAGTCATGCTTTCGTGGCTGCAAACAAAGTTTTATATTATAAATATTACACAAATCCGTCAATCAGACACTATAAAAATGCAGGTAGCTGAACATAAGTTGGAGGAGCTTCGTTCTAAGACTATCTCGCCAGATGTCAGGCTGGTTTTGCAAGGACAGCCAGCCTTAGTCAAAGGCAGT
Source organism: Calotriton arnoldi (assembly GCA_963921515.1). Classification (NCBI taxonomy): domain Eukaryota; kingdom Metazoa; phylum Chordata; class Amphibia; order Caudata; family Salamandridae; genus Calotriton; species Calotriton arnoldi. The sequence continues at coordinate 533 of CAWUFW010019775.1, read as the reverse complement.
GGCATAGAGAAGAAGCATTCAGCTTTGCACTGCTTGTCATTCCCAGGCAAAGGCTATGCTAGAGAACACTATTGCACACAAAGTACTCCCCTGATTGTTGATCCGGGAAACCTGGATAACCTTAATCACTTAAATCTGAGTCAATACTGGTGGAATGTCCCTACATGAAGCTAGGATAGTTCATCACCAATGGGTGAGGAAGGAGGCAACTCCTTTTGTTTTATATTCCCTCACACACCCTAGTGGTGTCATGCTTCATCATCGGGACACCCTGACGTGTAAAAGTCAGGGTGGGCTCAACCATATCTCAGGGAGTGCTTAGAAGATTTTTTTGGGCCAGAGGGGGATAAAAATTAAAACTCCTCTGTCAGATCCCGGTTTCCCTTTATTCTTGGATCTGGCAGGGATATTAAAAATATAAAGGAATAGGGTCTTGTGGGATATTATGGTCCTAAGACCCTACTGCCAACATGTTTCAGTCCACTAGTGCCCCATGAAGGTGTGCTGGACTTTCTTCAGGGCAAAAACTGTGA